>JAHZMX010000236.1:3572-22728 GCA_027743895.1 Seira musarum
TTACAATTTTAATTGACGTCGACCTTTATCCTTCTTTTCTCTCTTAAGTAAATAGATAGGGACAAAATATCAAAGGTGATTTTAAAGAAGAGAGGAAAAAAAGATCCAATCGGATTTTCCGGCTATGAAGGAAAACCTGATATTATATTTTTTCCAAGATTTTGCAAACTTCCAAGGATTTTCATGGAACGGCTCAGTCCTTATCTTTGTGGGCTCAGTTGGTCTTCAGAAAAAATAATCTTTTGGAAGATTTATAAAAAAACAATTTTGGTTGACTCTTGGCTCTAATATTTTTTAACTGATGATGAGATACCGCTGCTACTTGAATGAATGAATCATAAAAAAAAATTGGGAAACTTTATTTTAGCTCCAATTAAAAAAAGCTTTGAAAATCAAAGGTTAGTCACTTCCCATGTCTCACTTTCTTCATATGTTTCGACTGTACGGTAATTTAAATTTATTAACGATACCAATAAAATTCTTGACTGTTTTACATTCTTAGAAAACATTTTGATTCCTATTTAACTAGTTCATATGCATATGCTTTTAAGTGGTCCGATTAGGTTTGATTGATTTGATAATAACAATCAAGTAGGCGTCATATTAAATTCATGTCACGACACGAATGGGATGTGCATTTACTCAAAGTACGACCCCATTTTAAGTTTTTCCTAAAAAAATTTACTTACTTTTCTCTTCGTATTTCCACTTGATCACAATTCCATAGTATTTTCTTACCTGAGCACTCTCATTTCTCAAGACAAACAAAAAGAATATTCATGGTTGTGATTGTGAATGAAAATGAGCAGCTTAAGTTCCATATCTTTTCTCCCGCATGAACTTTCACACTTGTCGGCCTACGCTGAACAAATAAATAAATCCCTTTTCAATATTTTCACGTGGGTACGGTAAGCCATGAAATGGTAATTAAGTAAAAAAGTTGCATGAATATCATCGAAGATCGTGTCATCAAAATCCATTAATTCATCAATTTACCACTTAAAAAAGAGCTCAACAAAATAAAACTAAAGTAGATGGAAAAAGCACTTGGAATGACGATCTTTTTGGGAGTGGAAACGAATCACATAGAAGTTCCGTTTTTTTTCACGGGGAAAGATGCTCCAATGTCACCCTGATTGTGAGATTACACATGACTATTATGAAACGTTTGAGAAATACATTTTACCTTACCATTGTTTTTGAAGTTCTTTGGAACCATTTTTTCATTGCAAAAAGATCTGTGGAGGAATTTTGTGGAAATATTCCATTGGAAAAGGGGAACAATTTTTTTTTGGATCAGAAGATGCTTGGAGGTTTTTTCACTGCCTACTTTAGCTATTGATGTGATGATTCTGTAGAAAATTTAAATTATGAGGTTGACTCAACAGCAGAGATGATTTCACTTGAATTAATCTGTGAAGTTGTAAGCGGAAGAAGAATGTATGTCATTTCCAAGTAATATTTTTCACCTTTACCCATCATTATTATGATCATCCGAATCATGAAAGGTGTTTACTGCAAAGTAAATTTTAATGGGATGTTTTTGACAATAATTGCACAATAGCCAATTTCCTGAAAAAAAAATTAAAGGAAAAGTTCAAAAAATTTGGGAATGAAAAGTAAAACACCGTTTTATTTTTTTTTCAGATTTCTTCATAAAATTTTTCTCTCCTGATCCCCAAGTTTTTTTTTTCCTGAGGATAAAAAAAAAGTTTGTTCTAAGCCTCAGCGTATTACACTCCTCGTTTAACGTCAGCTCAGGATATTTTTCACCTTTACCCATCATTATTATGATCATCCGAATCATGAAAGGTGTTTACTGCAAAGTAAATTTTAATGGGATGTTTTTTTTTCCAAAGACTTACAATAATTGCACAATAGCCAATTTCCTGAAAAAAAATTAAAGGAAAAGTTCAAAAAAATTGGGGATGAAAAGTAAAAAACCATTTTATTTTTTTTCAGATTTCTTCATAAAATTTTTTTCCCTGATCCCCAAGTTTTTTTTTCCTGAGGATAAAAAAAAAGTTTGTTCTAAGCCTCAGCGTATTACACTCCTCGTTTAACGTCAGCTCAGGTTTTTCTTTTGTTGTTCGTTCGACTCATGAAAAAAAACCCTGAGTAATGCTTACTTACACACAATTCACAATCCGTTTATTTCGTAAAAAAATCAGAGAAGTTAGCACATCTCCTTTGCTGCGAGTTATCAGAGCATAAAACGTCTTAGAATTTTTGAGTCGCCATCCAGTCAATTTTAAATTCCATGATTCTTCTTTGAAAAGGAATTGGTATGAATTGAGATATGAGGAATAATTTAATCCTTTAACTTTAATTGTGATCATCGTTATCATCGCTGTTGATGTTGATGTCGATTCTTCCTCTTCTCTGCTTCAAAAAACTGCTTTTTCCTCCTTTTCCAAATCCAAATCCAGGAAAAGCATTTTTCCAGAATTCATTTGTAGTTGTGAGGAGATTGAAAATTAAAATTGTCAAGTGAAGCTAAATGAAAGGAGACAAGACCAGAACAGGTATAAGCATTTTCAGATTGAGATTGAATTGAGCAACAAAACTTTTTTTTTTTCTCCGGAAAAATGACACCTCACTGTTTACACAAGTCATATCATATCATCATCATTTCACATTTTTGCACAAAAAAAGAAGAAGTGAACTGTAAAACTAAAATTATGAAAGGTTTAGCAGAGCGCAAAAAAGGGGAAAAGTTTAAGGAGAAAAAAAACATGGTCACTTTTATTGAATAAACTTTTTCGCATAAATTTTTTTCCCCCTCTGTTATAATGATCATCGTTATTTATTCATGTGAGAAATATGTGAAGCAAAAATAAAAAGCAAAGTGTGTCCTTCGCTAACCGGGCATATGGCGCATCATTATTTCCTCAAAAGTGAATGGGATAATGATATGAATACTAAGTACAGAGATTCGGAAATGTAGGGAAAAAAACTCAAAAACAAATTATTAAGCATTGAGGAACTTTATGAGTTTCGGTTTTTTTTTTCTCACCTTTTTTTTATTTTGTAGAGAATTTTTATAGTTAAAAAATATACTGGGGATGATCAAACTCTATTAATTTTTAAGCAGAGAAAAATAAAAATTGAGCAGTTATTTAAGCTTTATTTAAATATTTCAATCTGAGAACTATGTCGCAAAAAAATTAAAAAATTATTGTTTTTGCTCCCCACTAACGTAAATGCACAAGGTTTTCTACTACTTCAACTTCGGAAAGAGATTTTCCCCCTCCTTCTTTGTTCGTTTGCTACTTGATCACCAACCTACTCAGTGATTTATTCTATTTCTGCTTCGAGATTTTTTCTTCTTCCTACTTTTTCTTCCGCATTTCCTCAATTCTGGTTTTGAAAGGTGAAACTGAACAAACACTAAAGCCAAAAGCAACATTGCCACTTTTAAAGGAAAACATTTCTCCGTACCTTTCATTTCTTCTTCTTTTGCTATTTCTGGAACTGTTCTGTCGCAAAACATCCTTTTGTCGTTAGACGCCTCTTCATTTTCACCTGTCAATTCTCATCTTTTCATATTTTTCCCCCTAAATTCAAAACAACCATAAAAAAAAGCAAAAAGGAATTTATTCAGAACAGAACAGGGTTTATTGGTTATTTTCATCCAAAAACTAACTAAATCCTTTGTCGTTCAATATGTCATCATCATCATTGAAACCAAGATTCGAGAGCAATCTTTTCTCCCATTTTGTAGCCATTCTTTTGGTATCGGTATTTCATATTCGTCAACGTCTTCAGAATGGAAGGCTCCATGAAAAGACGGAAGGAAAATATTTGTGACAAAATCTGAATTAATTTGTGAATTAATTGCAACAAAAAAACGTTGTAGATGTTTTAACAGATCATTTCCATGCTCAAAAGTGGAAGAATAACGGAAACCGTATTGAAAAGTACACTTGAACTGAATTTTTACAAATAAAATATATTTTTTATTTCCCTGATTTTCAACACAACGACAAAGGGCAACGTAATGTAAGTACATCTAAAATGCTTCGATAAGTACATCTGGAGAAAACTGTTTCTGCGTTTTTTGATACAGCAACTCAAAAAAAAAGAAGTTAAATCCAAAATACTTTTTCAAGAAATCATTGAAATGCAATGCGAAAGAAGATGAGATGAGATAAGAATAAGCAGTCGTTCCTTACTTTATCCCTATCCTTACATCTCTGTGGGATTTCCCTACTCGCACTTAATTACCTTTGAATGGAGAGTAAGGGAAAAAAATATTCTTTTCAGACATGACTTGACTTGAAAATGAAGGCGTAAATATCACCTGTAACTGTAACGTAACCTTCTTTCTGTTTACTCCAAAATTTATGTGGGTCGATTCGATGTAATTTTTATAAAAAAAAATAATGTTACAAAAATAAAGTTCAAACTTCCATTCCTGTGGTATGGTTCAACAGTTCTGTTTCTCGTTTCCTTGTGTAATATGTTTGTCTGCTTTTAGTTCCAAAAATATACACATATTTTGTTTTCCTGGTTGGTGAACTTGAATTAAAAGTTTTTGGGCAATGGCATTAAATAATTCGTAAACATAGTCAATTCTCCGATGGCCGACATGGCATTTTTTTTTCGTTTTTTTTGCGAGGAGACAAGGCTCAACCTTAAAAGCCAATGTTGATTTTAGTAACTTAAACGTATTTAAAATGCACTACATTTAGAATTTATTTGGAGAAATTGATTGAGATTTACAAATACAGACCAAGTCAAGCAGGAAAGGGAGGGAAGGAAAGGGTGAAATTAGGGATGTTTTGCTTAAGGTAAACTGAACGGATTTTATTTGGAATGTAATAATTTTAGGTAATATCGCAACGAGATCTGTAGGAATGTACAAGAAAGAAAATCTGGTGAACGGAAGAATATTTTCAAGTCAATTTTTTTTAGCTTTATTTTCGAAGAAAATTGTGTTCAGTATGGAAAGATTCACCATTTAAAAAATAAAAATGTACTTAAAATGCAACCGATTGTTAACATGGGTACAAAATAATACATAGCGAATTAAGGGGGAATGAAAGACAAAAAGAATAAAATGCAAGAGAAACAGAACTAGAACGAACGATGTGGTGTGTGGTGCAGTGAGAATCAACAGTAGAGAATTTTATCATAGTCCTCATCACATCTCATCACTTTCATCATTAAAGTTTCAGAGAATTGACATTATTAAAGTGAGTGAAGTTATTTTATTTTAGTTTTCAGAAATCTCAAAATGCTTTCATGGGTTTTCCACATAAATGGGAAAACTGCACAATTTCCCATTTTTCAGAAGGATTTTGGTCAATTAAACGCGATTATTAAAGGAGAAAATACTTTTGGGTCATGATGATGATGATGATGAGGATAACATATTTGCAATCGCAATCAAAATAAAATGAAGTGGATTTAGTGTGGTTATGATGATATGATTGTGATTGTGATTGTGGCATGACTTCCTTTCCAAGTATGCCCTCCCCACTCACAATCACAATCGACAATCAGATGAGATGAGAGACATTATTAAAGTGAGTGAAGTTATTTTATTTTAGTTTTCAGAAATCTCAAAATGCTTTCATGGGTTTTCCACATAAATGGGAAAACTGCACAATTTCCCATTTTTTTTCAGAAGGATTTTGGTCAATTAAACGCGATTATAAAAGGAGAAAATACTTTTGGGTCATGATGATGATGATAATGATAACATATTTGCAATCGCAATCAAAATAAAATGAAGTGGATTTAGTGTGGTTGTGATTGTGATTGTGGCATGACTTCCTTTCCAAGTATGCCCTCCCCACTCACAATCACAATCGACAATCAGATGAGATGAGGTATTAGTCTGGATGGATGCTTTTCTCCAGAAAATCTCTCCAATTTTGAGTGATTAGTGGTGCGGTGCACCCTTTCTGTTTGAGGCATCATCATTGGAATTTCCCGGTATTGGAAAATAGGCCACTATGGAATTCATAAAAAGGGGCCAATTAGTACTGACATTTCAAGCACCTCCAAGCAAGTTCCTCTAAAATCTTCATAATTGCTGACCAGCAGCAGAAGAGATGGGAAAGGAAAAAAATTAAAAATAAATACTCGTGGCTTTCCGTTCCACTTACTGACTTGATAGGATTTCTAAGACTCGTAAATGGCTTTCCAAATGATTATGGTAGTTTTAATGAATTCCAATGAGGTTACGTTACATGGAATTCCAAAATATCTTTTAAAAATGCTCTTGTTTGATGCAATGCAATGGATCTTAATCTGAACGTTTATTTTTTTAAGCTTATATTGCCCCAATAATTGGTAAAAAATCAGATCAGATCAATCAAATCCAAATCGAATGAATTGTTTCACAATCGCATTTAATTATCCCCTGATTCCCTTAATTAATTAATTTTCATCTTCAGCTCTTTCATAGTTCATTTTTTCATCATTATAGAACGGAAATGAAGACGTGAAGACTAAGACTTTATTTCACAATTTCACATGAAGAATCACAAAACTTTCGTGGAAAATCCTTCTTCCTTTTCACCAAACTCGTCGACCCATTTCACAATCACAATACAATTCACTTGTTTTTTTTCCTCTGGTCATGTCGACATTCCACCTGTCATAGTCATAAGTTTTTGCAGTTTTTTGCGAAACTACATTTACTTGCTCATCATCATCGTTAAGCATGGAAGATGATAAAAGTGAAAAGTTTTCTTTTGAATTACGGAATCCGTACTACGAATCTGCCATTAACTATCAATACCTATTTAATGACGCATTAAAAATGTCTTCATTAGAATTACAGTGAAACCTCTCTAATTGTAATCACATCATTTGAATAAATAGCACAGCACGCTATAGTCATGTCAAGTTATTCTATTTCACAGTTGAAGTGAATAGCTCATTTCATACAGATGCTCGACTGTGAAATATATTTTTCACGTTAATCCAACTTTTAATTATTTTTCTTCTTCTGAATTTACAGTGTCAAGCGAAGCCAAGGTCAGCTATACAGTTATTCCGCAACAGCCTCGCACCTGAATACCATCAACGAAAACGAACGCAACACAACCCCCCAGTGATTTTCCACACTTCTGGGGAAAAAAGTCTCAGTCCTTAAGCATTGCTTTTGCTATTGCGATTGCAGCGTCAGCGTTATCGTCTATTTCGAAATTTTTTGAAGTTTGCTTTTACAAAATTGAACTTTCGCAACTAACTCCCCAAAGCGTCAATATTTTATTTTTTCCAGAGAAATTGGATTTTGGAATTAAGCAAGTGAAAATGATATGATGGAATGTGTTGCAACCTAATATATTTTTCAGCAATCATAATGATCAAAACTTAAAAATCCATAATTAAATTGTAGTTTTAAACTTATCTAGTTTCATATTTCTTGCTTTTTGCTTACGTGACGAAGTCAAAAAAGAGAAAAACTTTTTTCCAATTCATCCTCTTTCCTCATCCTCAATTCGAAATTAAAAAAAGGACATGATGAATATATCTGGACAAAAATAAACTTCGGAATTTGCAAATTAATTTTACAAAGTATCAAAATGTGTTTGACGAAGACTACAAATATCCACTGCGATTGTAAGCATCATCACAGTTTTGATCAGGTTGTGTCTGTGCTACCCGCACTCTTATTATTACTCTTATTGCTCCTGTGAAAAAAAAATCAACAAAAAAAAAAATTTCCCCCTTTAAAATGATCAGAACTCGAATACCGAATAAAGTGAACTAATCCAATCCAATCCAGACAGACTAGAAAACAAACAATTGTAATTTACTACGTAAGTACAAACCTAAACTAATTAATTTTGCTGAACAGTGAAAAGCTAGGTTAATTAGAAGATTGGAGTTGGAAAGTGGATAAAGAACAAAGAAAACTTAAAACCAGTTAATGTTACCAGAGATTACAACAGTTATCCTAAACTATTGAAGTGATTGCCAGTTTCACACACCGGAAGACAAAATGACTCTCTTAAAGCAGTGCTTCTGTTACACCCTTCGACAGGGATCGTTCATCATTGGAAGTTATTCCTTGGTAAGTCAAGTCCTTCAATTTAATTTCAATTTTTGGCAAAATCATCTGTTTTGTGACCGTTATGGTTATGGCTTTCAACCCATACATGTTCCATTGCATCCCGACCAGCCGCATTTGACGTCGTCCTTCAAAAAATCCGATATACAAGCCTAGGCAATTCAATCCGTTGCATAATTTTTTTTCGTACAAAACATAAGTATTTGCTCACAAAAGTCTAGAACGCACTTTGATGTATGTAAAGGAATTTTGCATCTAAAGACAGCCCAATCAATTTCATATTATGCATTTTCATTCGTAACTACACTATAACGCAACAGTAACAATTAATTTTTGACTAGTAAAATTACCATAATCATTTCAAAACCATAACACCCATTTCCCATAAATGATCAGTTTGCATTGCATTATATTGTATTGGTTGGATCACAAACATAATTAAAGGAACAAGACGACAAGCCCACGAGATGAGATGATATCAAAAGTTCTCCTTTGATCGTTTCGTGTAGTCAAGTGACGCCCTTAATGTGTAGCTTGGCTTTGGCTTTGGCTTTTGTACCAAACAGTAATTTTCGTTTCTTTTTGTGCAGCTTTCTATTCTCATCTCGCTTAATACTTCATTCATGAATGCAATGCAATTCTATTTGAATTTGCATGGATTGTTTTCAAATAAAAACAAAAAAAAATGAGATTTTCAGAAGAAATACAAAGTTCACTTCACTCTCTTGCCTTCTTCTGATTGTGAGTCTTTTGAGTTTTTATTGTTAGCTTCAAAGTTTAAAACTACCTAAACTTTATTTTTTTTTATCTATTATCATCTGAATCAAAAAAGGAGAGATTTCGATTTTACTCAAAGTATTTATTGTGGTGTGGTGTGGTATGGCACAAAGTCCCTCAACCCTAGTCAAGTCAAGTTTGTAAAAAAGATGTAGAGCTTTAAATCAATTCAATATTTTAAAATCCACTGCATTTGCACAATACTGAATAATACAAAAAATTTTTGTTACAGAAACAAAAAATAATTGATATCATCAATTTAATGATTCATGGTCATTCTAATGTTTCCAATGGTATGGTAATCCGATCATGAAATGAATGTAGCTGTGTTACCATTGCCATCCAATCCAACTGACCCCCTGACTTCTAAATTAATCCTAAAATCAATATGGATCATATTATGTCCGTAAATGTCAATATCTTAAATGCAGACGGACATCACAGAAAAACCATAGGTTTACGTTTGAGTTACCAAACGTTTTATGCTATAACATAACATATATTTGTCTACATAATTTAATTTGAATAACTCCGTTTCACTCTTTATTAAATTGAAAAAGAAGAAGGAGCCTTGACTTTGCTTCATATATTAATTGTGTTGCGTAAAAGAAATAAAAAAAAAGTACGTAAGTTGATTAACTATGCTTGTTTTAAAAAAGCAATATTTTGAGACGCTTTTTTTGCTCCTTCGAGGAGGTCTCTAACATATTTTTTGTGTATGGGTGGGCTTTATGTTATCTGGCATGGCCTCATGATATGATAAACACACACATCGCTTTATTGTTGTTGTTACATCGAAATAGACAAATTGTTTTAAAGATAAGCCAACAAATAATAACTAACACTTCATCCAATCCCTCCAAGAAGTTTTAAAAAATAAAATGCGTGAGCCTGTCAAGAAAGAAAAATATACACTTTTTATTTGAATGGGCGCGAGGGTATTAAGGATACGCTTTTTTGATCATTTGCCTAAAAATCATCAAAGTGTATCAAAAAATGAATTTATTTTCTTAAAAAAATGCAATTCCTTCACTCACCCACGCTATTACTATTACTATTTGCAAAGACATACAGATACAAAGTACGTATGACTTTTAGTCAGTCCTTTTTTTGCATTAATTTTTGCAACTCAAAACTCAATCTTAAAATATAGAGGGCAATTAAAAAAAGTGATTGTGAGTTTGTATGTATCACATTCAAATATTATATTATATTCGTGGACAAAAAAAAATTTGATTCCTTTTTGAAAAAAAAGTGGGGCGCAAGAATGCATGCAGGCATGTCTCATTTTAATCTTCGTCTTCAACGTTGTCTTGTGATGTCGTCTCTCTTGTTATTACAGGATGGCTTGTTGCAGGAGATTCAAATTGTAGTTTTTTAAAGTCCCCTACAACGATGATGATCGCAATCACAATTGCAATAGCATAGCGTGAGTTGGTGGTCGTGGTCAAGAAAGAGAGAGAAAAAAATGCGATTTGCCATATATTTTTTGAATAATAAAATGTACCTAATTTTTTCAGTGATAAAAATGTCACGGTCAAGTACTTACTCACGCCACGCCACGCCATGCCACGATCAGTTACATGCGTAATCACAACACAAACCAAAAGGCAAGGTTCGGTCAGGTTGGGAATTTAAAACTCGTGAGAAGTTAGGTTTTGGGTTTAACGGATTTTCTGTTAAAAAATCCCCATAGAGAAATCACATCACGAATCACGTCAAAGAGACACAGACAGTGGGAAAAGATTTTATTTTACCTACCCATTTCATTTGAACTTGCCCAATTTTCATCTCTGACTGACATTAGCATTAGAAATGCCGAAGCCGACATAAGAATTCCGTAAAATTGCATGCCGGAATCACGTCGGCTTTTGTCCGACAAAAAAAAAAGATAATGAACTGTTCAAGAAGCCGAGGAAGAATAGAAAAATAAATGATTTGTGAAGAATGAATAGAAAGAAAATTTACACCGTGAGAAAAAAAAAGAAGTAGTAGTTCATGTGTAATGGCGAAGTAACGTAATCCTAATTTGAATATTTACTTTTGCTAAAGTTTTTTAAGATTATTTAATTTAACAACGCAAAAGAATTTCTGTCGAATTGAAATGAAACATGTTTACCTTCTTTGGCGTTACATAAATGAAATTATGTTGATGATGGTGATGGTGAATAAAATCGTGAACTTTATGGAACTATGGTCATAATATGCTACGGCCTTTATTTCGTCTTCCCTTCATTTTGAAGGGATAAGTACAGCAAAACATTTTTGTACGAAATACTTACTTAATCCACCACGCAAAATAAATGGAACTATGGTCATGATATGCTACGGCCTTTATTTCGTCTTCCCTTCATTTTGAAGGGATAAGTACAGCAAAACATTTTTGTACGAAATACTTACTTAATCCACCACGCAAAATACACATTGTGCGTTTTAAGAAGGGTGGTAACTGGTAAGGATTTTCGAATTAAATAATGCCTCATTTTCATTTCCGGTGATTGCTACTACTGTAATGTACTAAGTAAAATGTACAGTGTTTCACATTGCGTTGCGTGATGATATGATATGATGAAGATGAACATTTACTTTGGCGTATGGATAGAGGAGTAGGGGATTTTTCCCTTCTCATTCCCCACCGAACTAATTTTCCCGTGTTTCCTCCCTCAAAAGTAGGCTTCGGGAGCGAACAAAATCACGAATTTATACTTGACTCTGAACAAAATTATCACGACGGTGATACATAAGCATTTAGTGTTACTTGCTATTGTTCTTCACGAGATGAGATGAGAGAGATGGACTAAAAAAGATAATGTTTTTATCAGCAAAAAAATTAAGTCATCTTTGAAATGAGCAAATCGAAACTGTTTTCTTTTAAAAATAATCTGAAATATAAAATGATGTTTAAAAAGAAGTATAATTCGAATTAAAAATTGGTTTAATTCTTTGGCCAAAAGCCTAAAATAGATTTTGAGGAGTCGTTGCGTATTATTTGCGTACTCTTTCTTATGAATACTCTTGTGTGTGATGAGTGCCGTCTCCTCATGAAGTACAACCTCATCACATCTCTAAAATAATTATTCGGTTTAATTCATTTAATCGTTATGATATGATTGTCGATTGTGAGCTTTGAAGGATAATCTTGAGAATCTTATTTTGTTGGGGGGGAAAATAGGGTAACGGAATGATACAAGGTCTCCTTCCAAAATTCCTTTTCGTTTTACTATTTATCTCTGATGAATTTCGATACTGAAGTGATGAAAATGACACTGTCTGTCATCCATCAAAACATCTTTTTTTTTACTCATCTCATCTAAAGATGTTTTATGCATGTTTTCACGCAAAAAAAAGAAACTTTTTTTTCTACTGTGATGCGATGCGGTGAAGAGTGAAGAACCTTAAGTAGAATGGCTACGGTAATGTTAATGTTTGTGATAATTCGTGAAGGATAAAAATTTTATTAGGATGACGCGACGAGACGAGAAAACATTTTGTTTTGAGAAAACGCTTCACTCAACTCAACTTCAATGCACAGTAACATAATTGCTTTCTTTCCGAATGCAATTCAATCCTTTTTTCTTCTTCTTTGTTTGTGTTTGTTTGTACTCACAACACAACACAAGAGTGCAATCGTATTGTAATTGCTTAAAATCGCATATGTTGACAGTTTTTTAAAAAAGAATGATCATGATCATGATCATAATAGTCGTGGAAAAACAGCAACAGCAACAACAATCAGGCCCATTTACTCACTTCAAGTGAGTGAGTCTGCAAAATTCGTCCTCGCTTTTATATTTCCGTATTTTAAGGGATGCGGGATTTCATTTCAACATTAATTCAATTCAGATCAGACACGAACAACTTCTTCTTCTTCTTCTTCTTGTACGGTATATCAGTATCTCTTTGTTTAAAACGCACCTAGTCAAAAGCGGATATATATTTTTTCTTTCCTGAGCATATGACTATGACATGGGCATTTAAAAGGCAAATCAGGAAATGTACGGAATTGTGAGGAGAAAAATCAGCTCCAGACCAGACCAAGACCATTTTGGTTGATTTTTTTTTGTTGTGAGAGTAAAATGCCGAAATATAAAAAAAGTAGGGACGCGGTTGTTCACTTTTCGCAGATCGGCGAAGATATATTTTTCTTTTGTCCTTCGCAAAATTAAAGTCAAGCATAAATATAAAATTTTTTTAAACTGTAACATGACATAACATGAACAATATAGCAACTACGCTACAAATGACTGTTTATAGAAGACATCTATTTTTGAGGACGTACTTATGTGACCAAAGATCAAAGATGGATATGAACACTGTATTCTAAAATGTAAGAAGGTCAGTTTGGGGTTTGCTCGTCCTCATCGAAATCAATGGTATTCATTAAAAGTTGCATTCCATTATATTTTGCATGACTTTTCCTAGTAATTTCCATTGAATACGAAATATGATTGAAAGGATAAAATTTTGTTAATGGTTCGACGAAGACAAACTTTATACTTACCTGTACTTAGGTACAGTGTCGCAATTCGGAGTAGCAAATTAGAAAAAACATTGGGATACACAATGTATCCTTGTTATTCTGGTAAAATTAAAGTTACTCAATTTTTAAATACTGGAATGGAGAGGAGCACGTCACGCCCCACTTTTCCATCAAGGGAAGTCAAAGCGACGAAATGAAACCAAAGCACGCCACGCCACAGACAAATATTATTTATTTTCAGATGAATAGAAGCTCATTAGAAAGTATGAAGCCATTCGATAACTCAACTCATCTCGAATCTCTTTCTCCTTATCTCATTTACCCATTCATTCCCGATTTAACTCCCAAATGGGGAGGGGAATTGGATGGATGGCTCCTTTTATATAGCACTATTCATTCAATTCAATTCATCTTCAGCATCACTATTACCCCTTCCTTTTATTATCCCTTTTCGACCTTCACAAAATAAAAAACTTTTTTTCGCCTGTAGCTTTTAGCTTTACCAATATTTACGTATCATTTATGTGTGGGGAAAAAAGCACAAAAATATATAGCGATATCATAAGCATGAATTTGTGGGGGAAGATCCATCATACCAGCACCCGGGATTTAAATATGAGTCCACCGCAATGTCATCTTTCTTTCTTCATTACATATTGCCTCAGACGTTCTTCATTCTATTCAATTGATGATCTGATCTGATCCGAATCCGACTCGACAAGACACTATTTTATATCAGAAACCTTCTAAGTTTTTTTGTGAAAATCTAATCACATCTTTCATTTTAAAAAAATTCTAAGACTACGAATCTTAAACGAAGTACTATATGTAGCGGTTCCCGTCGAAATGATTCATACCTATTTTCTTTGGTTTCTCATTTCGTAGCCTATTTATTTGTACAAAAATAATCAGGAATCCTAAAGAGTTATGCCATAGTACCGAATACATTCGATATCAGAATTTTTTTTGCACGAAATGACATGGCACTGATTAATTCACATTAATAAAATAGTCTACCGCTTCTCACTTCCTCTTTGTTTGCAAAATTCTATGATCTTTACATGTCCCCCTAATTAATACAATAACCCGGGGACTAGGGTGTCCAGTTCAGATTTACTTTTAAGGGGTAGTGGCGCAAGAAGAGATGTCTGATTTGATTAATTCAAAATTAATTTCTACATTCCGAACGATGATTAACTGATGTGCGCCCACAACTTGTGTAAATAATCTAAAAAAAATAATCTGCTTCCAAACTGAAAAAAACACGTACGGCTCTTATTTTAGTAATAATCTAATTCACATTTTAAATAAAGTTATGATATGATGTCACCTTTCCACGTGCAGTATTTAAATTTCTATTTGAAAAAAAATGAGAAAAGTGAATTTCGTCATGCATTACAGTCATCTCATCATCATAATGGTCTGGTCACATAAACTCTAATTAATTCCTTACCGCACATACAGACAGCACAGCTGCATTCAAATTCAATGCGATGATAGGGAAAAAAATGAATTATGAACAAAATGTTCCCCGTCATCTTAAGAGAAAAAAGTACGAATAAGGGAATATTGCAAATTGCAGAATGGAATGGCAGCAAGTTATAATCTTAAAAAGGCTAAACATGCTTGTTACTAGGTTACCTATGCCAACCACCACCGCCAACCTCCATTCCATGGCTAATTCTATCCAATCCATTAACATGTATTGTAGTGGTGGTGGTGTAATTAAAAGAAGTATGATTTCCCAGCAAGAACATCCCCCCTCCCACGTACCTAGTTTGACTTTGTCATTGTAATTGCAAGGAAGAAATCGTCTTCATTCTATGGCTTGGCATCGCAATTTTACTCCTTTTTTGGAGTGTTCCAGTTTCCCTGCGATGATAATGCCGACAGCTCCTCTCCTTTTTTTTTGCTGATACAAAAATAACAATATATCATGTACACTACACCCATCATGTTTACCCATTCCGCATATATATTTTTTAGTTCTCCTTGTTTGACTTTGACATGAAAATGATGCATACTTTTGGCTTTTCCACAAGTCGAGTTAGGGACAGGGATGAGGGATGTTTATTTTAATGGGTTTTGGGGATGGGTCATTTAGAGAAGTGCATTTTCGGTCGTTTCAATTCAAAGCCCAGAATATGAAATCGGAAGATTTGTGAATGTCGATCATTTCCTTCCTCAAGTCACAAAGCCCGATATTAACAAATAAGTGTAGTTACTTAAATTACATTGGGAATTGGAATCTTCGTTAAAGTTGACTAACTAAGCTTGGCCCAGTCCAGTAAAGTGAAGCGAATGTACTTTATTTTGTTTCGCAACTTTGTTTTTTGCATTTTGCCAAAATAAATGACGATCATCACATCACATCACGATCAATCAAATCAATGCTAAAGTTTTTCCCCGTTATTTTAGTAGAAGTAGTAGCCGTAGTGCACATAGAAAAATAAAATCGAGAGGTAAGTAATACAATGCATAAAATCCCTATGGGGAAATACATAGAGAAATGACGTTGATGTTCATCATCCTCATGATCCTATTGTATTTGTATTGTGCACTTGCTATTTTTGGGGGATAAAATAGATAATCATGATTGCTCTCGGGGCATGCATTGTTTCTGCAGTCAAACTTCCTTTTGTTTTGTCCCTTCTCCCTAATTAGGATGTGAAACATAGAGAGAGGAAAAAAAATGGGAGATGGGCTTGAAGGAATACATAGATTTTTTTTTTTGAAACATGTTTTTCCTTCGATTATGGGAAACATGAGTAGTCTTTCAGGGACGTTTCCTTCCTTCTCCTTTTTCATTCCATCAACAGCAATAGCAACAGCAACAGAATCAAATGGAGAGGAAAGTCCCCGGAAGTGTAGTGTTAAGTAAAGTTGTTAGAAAGTGAAAAACAAGTATATACAAAGAAACTCAATGTTTTTGTGTATGTACAAAAGAAATAGTTTTACTATGACTTGGAAAGGTTTTTACGAAAGTTGGGTTACAATAATAATCTGTGAAAAAAATTGGATCCGTTATGAATGCACAATTTTTACTTGCGGACCCTTCAAAAAATTTAAGGACTTTTAAAGTCGCCCATTTCTAAACTTAACGAAACTCTGATGCCATATTAAAACGTAACCAAAGGGTCAGGCAAGGAATTGAAGAGTTAAATATCTTACTCTGGTGCAGTAATGATTATGATGGGCAGTAAAATTCTAATGCGACATTGTTATTATTTATCAAGTAAAATAACTTGGATATTGAGTTACCGGCTTGAAAATATATAGTGAGTGGCTGAAATTTCTGCCCGTTTTGGATTAGATTTCGTATTCAAATAATGATGTTCATCATCATCATTTTATCTCGCATTCCAAATACAATCTATACTTTTCCTCGGGGGTCTGGTTCTGGACTGGATTGGATTTGATCTGGATTTGGAGTTGAATTCTGAAGGCGGTTATTTTCCTCATTAGATGATCACACCAAACTAAAATGGCTTTATAAGGAAGGTTGTTTTTTTTACATTTTTCTTTTCGTTCCTGGAGATAGATGATCATTTGATCTATTTTTAGAGCGTCAATTTCTTTCTCACTTGAAAATAAGAATTGATTTGAGGAAATTCTAAATTTAACTGTCCTTGTCCTTTGAAGAATTTAGAAAATATTTTATCCTGGGATATACAGTTCCAGGGACTCTTTTTTAAAGAGAAATCCAAAAAAATGTGTTCCAATTTTCCACGTATTGGATTTAAATGGACATGGACATTTAAAATATCAATATTTTGTTCTGCTGTAGTGGAATGTACTCTAATTCTTCAGGTATCTTACGAATCCGTTATGGTTTGGCCCAGATAAATATTTTAGAATAGGTAGATACGTAAGGATAAGGATATATGTAGTTTCCATTCTACAAAAACCCGAATGAACTTTCGTTTCTGGTTACCTTATCACCATCATATCTGATTCGAAGAATTCCAATCAAAAAATACATGACAGATGCGATACATATTGTTTCACAATTCTTATTTTGACAGAAAACAAAGCAAAGGAAAAAACTGTACTTTCAGCACGAGTGTCTCTTCAAAAGAAGGACTTCAAGAAAATAAAAAAGTTCTCAGAATTTTAGAGAGCAAGAAAAAAAAACAGTTTTAAACTTCAATTCATTTCGACTTTTTGGTGAGACTGCATATG
This sequence comes from Seira musarum, assembly GCA_027743895.1. Classification (NCBI taxonomy): domain Eukaryota; kingdom Metazoa; phylum Arthropoda; class Collembola; order Entomobryomorpha; family Entomobryidae; genus Seira; species Seira musarum. Next base: position 21,044 of record JAHZMX010000236.1, read on the forward strand.
ATTTGTCAATACTGTAGGCACTCATCTTCATTCTTGAACTTTTTTTTTCGTTTCATCCCTTCTCGGTGGGATAGCAATAGCAATAGCAGTAGCACTTCAAATGTGTTTTTACGCACATCCTCAATATTTGCATTTGCAAAAAAAAGACGATGATTCCAGAGAAAAAAAATGAATAACTTCATACTAATTTGAGTTCGAACGTCAAACACGGAGCATAAATGCTTCTTTAAAATGGAGGTTGCCCAGATAACAGTTGGACTTGCTTCGTGTCCATTTTAAGGTACCCGAGAGGTGTCGTTTGCTCCATCATTAAATATTGTCCGTAGTCCCGCAACGATCAAACTCACCAGTTTCGCCAAAATACTTTTAGCGAATCGACTACACATTATTTTTTTAATAAATTACGGAGCATAATATGAACAAAGAGGCAACGACTTGAAGATTTTTTTTAAAATTAGGGTGAAAATTTTTGGCCAAAAAAGGCCATGATTATAAGCAAGTAATCTTGTGAACAAACCACTCACTTCCTCGTTAATTGATGTGATTGTGATGTGGTTGACAAAAACAAAAGAATTCTTAATTTACTGATGTAATGAAAATCTGAGCGTGTTTTGTGTTTTTTTTTTTGTGAATTTATGAGAGAAGCAGGAAGCTCAGGTATATAAGAGGGAATTAATTCGTGTGAAGTATTATGAAAGGATGTCACCCCATTTTTACTTTGATGCATGACAAAATAATTTATTTTTTTGGAGGATGAGAAAACTAGAGCTTTCTCGTTTTTTTTTCATAATAAGTAAACATCAAAGGAGGCGGAAACCCCAGAAAATAAGCCTCTTTTCCTTACCTTAATTCATTTCGTCCATCCATCCTCGCCCGGTCTGTATCTGTGGCAGTGGCATGACTTATGACAAAGTAGAGACGTAGCTGGATGAATTATTTGAAGAAGTCGATAAGTTTTACAAAGTTGTGATGTTGTCATTGACACGGACAACCGGACATGAAGCAAACAATTTATTGTATCTTAACTACATAATTTGCCCTATTTAATTTGTGAAAGATTTCAAAGACATTTTTAAATAAGAGGCCGACGTCAGAGTCCTCTTCATTCTCCCGGGCCTTCTTCTTTTCATTCAGAATTATTAAATATTCTTAATAAATTGTATGAAACAAAAACGACCAATTAAATACTTGAAGTTTTTAATCTTCCAATTAGAAAAAAACAGCTTTGTTCGTTACCCATTCTCTATCCAATTTCTTTCTGTGATCTCCCGTGTTTTTGATGTTTCCATTTCAAATTTTGAATGAAACCGGAAGAGTCCTTGAAAGATAATTTTTAATTATTATACTTCCGAATTACCCTTACTTTCTTGCAAGCAGTATTGTAAAATGTGGACAATGGAAATTTTTTTTCTGTGTTCAAACAAAGAATGATTAAGTATTTACTTCCACGCGGCACTGGAACAATGTGTAACGGATTTGAGTAATAATTATTCTAGAGCATTTTATATACATCAAACATATTAAATTGAACATAACCTGCTTTGAACCTGAATGTCGTTTTAAGTAATGAATTGGGCTATTTCATTTCAAATCAAGAATAACCTCTTTTTGAGGTTCAAGGAACATATTTTTTTAAATAATTTTATTAAAATGCTTCTAACAAAGTTTTCCCTGAACTGAACTGA
>JAHZMX010000240.1:0-17663 GCA_027743895.1 Seira musarum
GCAGTGCAGTGAAGTGTGTATTGGATTTCACTGCACACCTGCCTGCAACATACACGTAGTTCGTTTTTAGTTTTTTGTACGTTTGATCATCAAAATGATATTACATTTTTTATCAGAAGAAGGGAGCAGCAATACTTAGCAAAACAATAGGATGGAGAATGACATGACGGTTCAATTATTGGAACAGGATTTACCGGATGCAATTGCAATGCAACGAGAATGCTGATGACCTGATGCCACTTTTGACAAATATAAAATGGGGATGACTATGACTATGCAACTATATTTTTAAACGTACAAAAAGTTTTAATTTTTGGGATTTATTTTTGTGATGTGTCCAAACCCAACATCCAAATCCAACCTAACCGACACAATATGACTAATGGCATTCATCTCATCCCATAAGAACAAGTTCTTCCATCCGAAAAACCTTGAAACTTCATTTCTTCTTCTTTTTTGAAGGACACATGTAGGCACGGACACGGAGCAGGAGAAGCAGAAGAATGCAAACAGCCTCGTTAATTAAGATGACTTGTTACGTTAGTTGATTTTGTGGTTGATGTGCGTATGCATAGTCTATGTATAGCCCCTCCAAAACTAATATTGCAAATTGAGAATTGCGAAAAGGAAGAAGCCCAACTACTACTGCCCACTTCACTTAAAAGAAGCAGAAAAGTGCTAATTATTCGTATTCATCAATTCTCATCACATGACGTGCAGACCAGGCATAGCTTCTTACAATCGCAGTTGTTTTGCTAATCGTGTCTCTTTGTTTGCAATTTGTATGTATCCGCGAACGAGCCCTTGTCATAAAACACAAAAACTACTTTAGAATTTAAAGATTTCTTGAAAGATCTCATCTTCTTTTTTGAAGGACACATGTAGGCACGGACACGGAGCAGGAGAAGCAGAAGAATGCAAACAGCCTCGTTAATTAAGATGACTTGTTACGTTAGTTGGTTTTGTGGTTGATGTGCGTATGCATAGTCTATGTATAGCCCCTCCAAAACTAATATTGCAAATTGAGAATTGCGAAAAGGAAGAAGAAGCCCAACTACTACTGCCCACTTCACTTAAAAGAAGCAGAAAAGTGCTAATTATTCGTATTCATCATTCTCATCATATGACGTGCAGACCAGACATAGCTTCTTACAATCGCAGTTGCTTTGCTAATCGTGTCTCTTTGTTTGCCATTTGTATGTATCCGCGAACGAGCCCTTGTCATAAAACACAAAAACTACTTTAGAATTTAAAGATTTCTTGAAAGATCTCTCAAGTCACAGAAATTAACACCACACCACGCCACATCATCATCATCATCATTTCTCATAATTACATGCATAAATTCACAAAATATTTTTGTCTTTGTCTTGTGACTTGAAGGAAAACATGCGGTGTCATTATTTTCGCACCTTGTCATGAAAAAGATGGATTGAGTGATTTTGCAGAAAATGCAATAACTACAATTCCGATTTGCGAAATAATAGGATTGGATCGGGTATACATATTCCCATTAAAATTCCGTTAGGTTGGCGTTAAAATGATGTTGATGTGTTTTGGCAGTTGGCCGTGAAATGCGAATCGCATGAGATAAAATAAAAACTCTTGCTGAGTTTGTGTAATGTTTATTCAAAGAAGCCAAAGTCATTCATTATTGCATTGCATTGCAATACATCGAATTCGAATTCCTCAGATCTAATCTCACTCTTGTCATTAGTCAAGTATTTAGTTCAACACTGCTACAGTCCCCTGTCCTGTCCCCCTCCTCCTCCAAAAAAATCAATTTAGTTTGTTGGACTCTGCATTTTTTTCTCTAGATGAAATACTTTTGCTCACATACCCAAATAACTTCAAATTGCTTTTCTTTTCATTAAAATTGATTTATTTCTTTTCATGGACTTCACTGTACTGTGTAGCAATGTAAATGAAAATGATTGAATTGCTTTGGCCAAGTCGATGAGTATTTTCCACTTTCTCGTTTTTCGCGAAACGAATCCTAATCTCTTGGTCGAGTCGTGCATAAAACGAGACCATTTGCCATTTTCTATTTCTATTGGATTTTCTCCCCTTTGCAATTGCAAAGTCAATTAATTTAAGAGTGCATGCCATAGTCATTAATTAAAGTCAGGAGAATGGTCTATTCTCTCATGAAAAATTGAGAGTGGACAGAACAGAACATAAAAATGGTCCTCTGGTAATCATCATCTGAAAAAGGGTGATCAAACTGTCACAGTCATAGTCAAACCAGGAGCAATATCGTTCATCATCTTTAAAAAAATATGAGGGAAAGGTGCAACGGTATCATCATTATTGACAGAGCCGGCGCCTGTTTTCAATCATCAAAATTTAAACATGTTTTTTCTTCTGCGGATGCGATACATAATCTCGGATAATTGAAGATGAATGGAAGGCTCTTAAGTTTCATTTATTTTTTTGGTGAGATTGACAAGCCAAAAAGTGAGCATGGCACTGCACTTTTAATAATTATCTGAAACATGAAACTCTTCCTGATTGTGGTTGTGATTGTCCCTCTTTTTGCAAACGAAGATGATTATAAATTCCTTTAATCAAGGATGAATGTCCATTTGGATTTTTATTTTTTCATTAAAACTAATCAAGTGGACAGTACAGAGGAAGGAACTACAACTATTGCTATTGCTATTGCCATGTATCATATCACATGCCAACTTTAATTTGCTTCTTCATCAACTCTACTCAACTCATCTTCCTCTGAAGAGGAATGTGATGTGATGTGATAATCCTCTTTTCGATGAGGATAAGGAGGTGTGCTCTTTCTTTGGGGAAATGATCCTTTACCCTATCATATGCATCATAATCATAAACAACGACTATTGTAGTGACCTACAGACACAGAAAAACGACAGAACATCTTCCGTTTCGTTATTTATTTTTTTTTGGCAGACGAATCCTATTATCTGAAGATGGAGTTCGAGTGGAGTGTGTAAGCTCGTATATCTGTCACTAGAAACAAAAGTGCAAACAAAATAGAGACGAAACGACCACCATGGCGCATAGCGAAGCATCAGCCAAGCCAAGCCAGTATTTAAGAAAATAATTAGACGCTTTTCCTCTCCTTTTCAAAGTAATTAGCCTGTGCTACACTACACCAAACCAAACCACCATTTTTCTTTCTCGCTTTTGCCGGCTACAAATTTTAAATCATTAGAATACTATATTTTGATGTCAAGCAATTTTCTGTTTTCACAGGAAATTTAAGAGGTTCTATATGGCAAAAGGCGAAACGTTCTCGAGATCCGGCCGGAGTCGAAGTCGAAGCTAAGCCAAGCCAGAGTCAGATTCACCTTGTCGAGTCGAGTCGTAATCGTAAGGTCTATATAAATTCTCTCACATTCTCCACCAAAATTTACTTTTGTTCTTTTGTCTCCATCCATATTAGAGTTCACACAAGGTGACTAACCTCATTCCATTCATTATTCAAACACTATTTTTTTTCACTTCATCATCGTCATCATAAACATAATCATGATCATGATGATCCTCGTTGTAGGAATACGAATACCAGAGAAAAAAATATATTCGAGCAAGAGCAAATGGATCTCTCGCGAATTGAATTGCATACCTACACTACCCACAGAATACAATTAAAACGACAGAGAAAAACAGAAGCCGTAGAAGTCATAGTGGTAGTTGTAGACGTCGTAGAATGATACAATTCATTTTTTTAGGACCAAAACTCCGCTTCGCTACCACTACCGACTACCGCTACCGCTCCCATTCCTTCCATTACACCTCCCTCCCACGTCATCATAATTGTAATTTCATTCCTTTACTTCCCACATAATTTAATAATATTTAGAGGAGCTTAAGCAAGATTAAGTGGAGAAAAACAAACAAAAAAATAAAAACACTACCGCATTCCCTTTTTTCCCCAAGTGGTTTGGTTTGGTTGCAATGTAAATACCTGAAAAAATTTTCTTGTTTGCTCCACATTAAATCATCGCATCGTTTTTATTAATTTGCAAGCCTCATTTTACCTTCTCGCTTGCAAAAAAACTGTGCGAGGAAAAGTGAGTAAAGAAGACATTATTGTTTTTGTTTTTGCGTCTCCTCAGGAGGCCAATACCATTTCCCATCTCCGCAGTTTTTGTAGTAAATGCAAACAGGATATTGACGTACTTTACTCACGACAACAGAGCGAGACGCAAAAAAATTTAAGCAAATATTACCTAAGTATATGGTAATGGTGTATAGGTATTTTTGCTTCTGTTTTTAGGCAAAATTAAATCAGGCCACTAAAGCTATGTAGTGTGAATTGAAACTGAAAGAAAGCCACATAAAATACTTTATACGGCTGATTTGATTTGGAAAAAGTCATATTGACTTTAGAAAACTGTATAGGCATGTGCTTGAATTACACTCATGACTTATGAAAAAGCTTTACTTTTTTGAGTGACTTTTCCTGCGACTTAATGATAGTGATAAGGATAAAGACGTCTGTCTTATCCAAAGCTTAACTCTTTCAAACACAAACAGGTCGTGAGAGTGAACTGAGGGAATACAATAATGTAGTGCAATGCAGTATGAACGACAGGTGAGAATGGGAAAGAGGATGTTATAAATCTTCATAATCACAATCAGAGTATTTTTTGAGCGTATAAAAAAAAGAAATTTTTGGTATACTACTGCTACGGTACAATATGAATGTATTGCTATTTTATGAGGATTTAATAATGGATGAGTCATGATAATGATTTTCACTAGAAAATAAAAAATGAAAATCTTTTCCTGTCTTTACCATAAAGGCTTCGGTTCGGTTCGGTGGAGCTTAAACTTGAAAGTCAACAGAGCGAAAGAATTTTCACGGGGTAAAATGCCGTGACCAGCAAAAGTCACTAAACTAATAGTATTTTAAACATAAACCATCATAATTTTTTTTCTTCTTCAAATCCTGAATAAAAGTAAACTACCTGAAGCACTTTATGGTAAAAATCAAGGGAATAAAAGGATTAGCTACGGCGTTGGAGGGGAAAGGGGCATAAAAAGACAAGACAATAAACTTATTTTTAAAGAAGATGACACTGGATGAACTGATTGCAAATATGTATTTATTCATGAAAAAATAGGATGACAAGAGGATTTGTACTTTTTATAGTGCTGGCACGCTCGAGAGCCCATCATAATTGAAAAGATACCTATTCACAATCAAAAGAGGGGATTGCATTATTGAGTACCCGAGCAGACAAGACGAGCACCGCCCACGCAATAAATTTTCCCCAGAACCAGAACCAGACAGACAAGACGAGGAGATTGGATGGAATCGGAACAGTTGCATTATTCATTTTCTGATTGTCGATTGTGAATGTGACAAAGGTGTTTATGCATACAACATCCTAAATGCACTAGCAGGAAAAAATAAAATAAATGGAGTTTTTCTCTGAAAGAGAGTTCGTGTGGGAAACAATGGGAAAAAAATATGGATGTACTTATGTTGAAGGGAAAAGAGAGCCATCATTTCCGGTGCCCACACTGTACACGCTCCGCACATGTCGATGTTGATGCCGAAGTGGATTGTGTTGTTGTGCTGCTGGTTGGTTCATGGGTAACAAAACGGGAAACGGGCTTGTTTTTTTTGGAGACAAGACAAAGGATGAGCCCTCTGAAATGAAGTCGTAAAAGTTTTTTCCTTATGATGGGAATCCTCCTCATCTCATTCTTTTTTTAGGGCAAGGTGAATCGTAATCGTGAATCGTGAATCCTACAAAAATCCCCTAAACAGGAAGTTACCATTTTTCACAAAGACGGGACGAGACTTGAAAAAAAAGTCCTCCGAAAAAAAAACTGTTCCCATTTTTTTATGGAGCACTTTAAAAAGAAAGAGGAACGGAAAAGGAAGTTGGGTCTCATCATCATCTCATTCGTATTCATTAGTCCCGAAAAAAATAAATCTAATCCTGAACATTTTTTAACTTCAAACGCTTTCTTGTCTTGGTCTTGACTGATCAACTCATTTTTATTTTTTGTCCCAAATTTGCGAATGTAGTTCTACTTTCCAAAAACATCTTCGACTTCATTCTGAAGTAAGTCCCATTGTCATTGTGAAATTGGATTGGAGTGAAGAAATCCCTATCACATTTCACTTCATTTCAAGTTTTTGCTCTCAATTGAATAAAATGAAGATTAAAAACTTAAGTTGGAGTTGTAGTTGTGTTTTCATCATCACACGGGATAACCTACCTAGCCTTAACATAGCGATGCATGCATTGAATTGCACCCCACGAGACTATAATACAAACAAGTTTTTTTTTACTCCAAAATAGGTCACTACACACATTTGACAAAGCTCTCGTGTCTTTTTTATTTTGTAATGACAGCAATACCAACATCAACATCAACGCCAGGATAAAAAAAATATGTATATTCCTAATCCTTTCACATTCCCTTACATTCCTCCACTCTTTACTTTGGACAAGGTTCATCTCATTCTCATTTCTAGACTCAGCAGCAGCGGAAGTTGAAGATTTTTTTAAAAAAGCTAAAGTGAAGATTTTCAAGTGCTACGCTACCTGACGAGTCGTCATCAAGTCTGAGGATTTGCATTTCATTTTTTAAGTCGTACTTAGGCTCGTTCGGCTTCTGACCCAGATTTGAAATGAGGCAGTCAGGATTGGGATGAGATCGCATGACTTTTCCTTTATGTCTTTTTGATGACGGTATTACGAGACGAGAGCTACGAGGGAGGAAAAATGCAATGGCATTTATCCCGTGTTGCCTCATGCCTCATCATATTCTGAGGTGAACTGGTCAAAAAATGGATGAATGAATGGAAGCGCGTGGACTAATTCATTAGGTTCTCAATTTTCCAATGAAATTCTTGTCTGTCGTTGTCGTTGTCGAAGGCTGCTTCAATTCAATTTACTCAGACAGAACTAGTTTTCCCTTTTGTTCAAGACCACCGCAAAATTAATGAGGTGCATTTGTTTTGCAGTGGACAAAATAGTAAATATTGAATCGATCTTGTCAACACTTTTGAATTGAATGAATGAGGACCAGAACTAAAGGCGAAATCAACTTCCTGTTTTAATCACTTCCACATAAATTGTAATTGCTGACCAATTATGTAAAGGTATGTGCCCTGGCTTGGCCCTGCCTTTATTGAAATAAACAATCAATTTTAATTACTGCTTTTGCCACACTTCACCACCATTTTAATTATTTAAAAGTGAGCAGAAGCAGACAGACACATGCTAAAAATTTTGAAGGGGTCATAGCCGTTTACCTTCGTTCATTATGAGGGAAGTAATTAACGTCAATTTGTAAGTATGCTAATGTGAGTGCAAGGACTGGCTATTCATTTATACAGCCTTGTTTTTATTCTGTGGGTTAACTGCTCCAGATTCCAGTTATTTTTATGGCAATTAGCATCAGTGGAAGTTTACGTTCAGAGAAAAAGGATAATTTCAGTTGGGGACACTCTGTCATTCACTATTCACCCGAGGTGCTAATGAGGAAGTAAAAACCCAGAAGAGTAAAAGCTTCAATAGGATCTTCCCACTGCACTGGTCTAATTGAAGAGTCAACTTTCAGCTAAATTTTGTCAAAATAAGGATTAAGCAGACTCGGTGGATTCTTTTTCATGCGGATAGTCAGAGTTCACAAGATAGGCGGGGAAAATCACTTTGTGGGAAATGACTGGGAAAATGAAAATGTCCAAATATACGTTTATTTTAGACATTTCCGCCATGAAAGTACTCTATGGTATTATATAAATGCGTATTAGGAAAATCGTTCCCGCCATTGAATTAAATCTACTCAATGGTTTTACAGTAATGCATGGAAATATCATTTCCCATTTCCCAATGTTTTTCAAAGTGGGAAAATCCTCATCCTGAAACGAAAAATGTCTCATGGGTGAATTGACCTAAAGCAAATGCGAAGCTAATAATTACATACCTACGTATACTGGGCTTGGTCAGNGTTCACAAGATAAGCGGGGAAAATCACTTTGTGGGAAATGACTGGGAAAATGAAAATGTCCAAATATACGCTTATTTTAGACGTTCCCGCCATGAAAGTACTCTATGGTATTATATAAATGCGTATTAGGAGAATCGTTCCCGCCATTGAATTAAATCTACTCAATGGTTTTACAGTAATGCATGGAAATATCATTTCCCAATGTTTTTCAAAGTGGGAAAATCCTCATCCTGAAACGAAAAATGTCTCATGGGTGAATTGACCTAAAGCAAATGCGAAGCTAATAATTACATACCAACATATACTGGGCTTGGTCAGAGGTTTTGTATCATATCATCACGAAAGAAGACAGGTGATAATGCTAATGCCATAGCTGTAATGAAGAATGCCTCTTTGATTAAAATTATCACCTCTTCTGTTCTGCAAGCAATTCATGAAAAACTCGGTCACCATCACATAATGAAAATGAAACGGTTTCAGGCTTCACTATCACTCATTTCATTTCATTCCCATCCAAAAAAAAAAAAAATTTCTGCTTGTTTGACGTGATTAATTAAGGATTTGAGTTAAGCCCTGTTACTTCTACACAAAATTTATTATATTTTTGCCGACAATCACAATCACAGTCAGCGTTACAATTATACGCCGCGGCGTTGAGTTGGTTTATGGCACCTCCAGCCTTTTTATTAAAAAAAAATCTGAGCAGCAAGCAGACCAGAAGTTACGGAAAATTAAATCGCAATCTGATCTGATCCGGTCTGATCCTGATTTCATCTGACTTGACTTTGTTTTAATGATAGTGTTTTTTTAGATCCAAACATCAAACAAAGCTACGTACACGAAATGAAATGAGTGAAAGCTGAGAGCTCGTGCTAGAGAGAATAGCCTTATAATTATAATTATCGTATCGATAAAATAGAATTTCCTCGAGTTGGATTGGCTTGGCTGGGCTTGACTTGACACAATCACAGTCAGCGTTACAATTATACGCCGCGGCGTTGAGTTGGTTTATGGCACCTCCAGCCTTTTTATTAAAAAAATCTGAGCAGCAGCAGACCAGAAGTCACGGAAAATTAAATCGCAATCTGATCTGATCCGGTCTGATCCTGATTTTATCTGACTTGACTTTGTTTTAATGATAGTGTTTTTTAGATCCAAACATCAAACAAAGCTACGTACATGAAATGAAATGAGTGAAAGCTGAGAGCTCGTGCTAGAGAGAATAGCCTTATAATTATAATTATCGTATCGATAAAATAGAATTTCCTCGAGTTGGATTGGCTTGGCTGGGCTTGACTTGACCTGACGGATCAAATAACCTACGCTAATTATTGTTAGATTGAAACGCCATTTGTTTGCTTCCATTATTAGCGAAAAACCATTATTAGCCCTTTGGATAGTGCGGAATATTTCTTGGAAGATTATCGCAACTTCCAATTTTGCCATCCAACCCATCCATCCAAAAAAAATAGAAGATTCGCCGAAAGACTCCTTATTTTTGGAGGTTGGAGAAATAAATAGATGAATGATCAAAACATGCTATTTTTTCACAAGTTATCCCTTCCTCTCCCCATCTGCTACAACAATCACTGCCCTGCTCATCTCGACTCATGGCATCTGCCATTTTTTTCGATATTTTCGTGTCGATGGAGAACTCTTGGAATACTTATGGCATGCTTCATAATTTTTCCCCTGAAGCAGCAAAAAAAAAATAATGCTGATGTGATGGAAGGAATGAAACGAAAAAAAAAAATTTTTTTCTTTGCATCTGCCCATCTTCAATGAGTGCTCAGTAACGCCACGTAATTTCACCGTCAATTTAACCCACTCTAATCCAACCCATCCATCCAAAAAAAATAGAAGATTCGCCGAAAGGCTCCTTATTTTTGGAGGTTGGAGAAATAAATAGATGAATGATCAAAACATGCTATTTTTTCACAAGTTATCCCTTCCTCTCCCCATCTGCTACGTAACAATCACTGCCCTGCTCATCTCGACTCATGGCATCTGCCATTTTTTTCGATATTTTCGTGTCGATGGAGAACTTTGTGAATACTTATGGCATGCTTCATAATTTTTCCCCTGAAGCAGCAAAAAAAATAATGCTGATGTGATGGAAGGAATGAATCGAAAAAAAAATATTTTTTCTTTACATCTGCCCATCTTCAATGAGTGCTCAGTAACGCCACGTAATTTCACCGTCAATTTAACCCACTCTTTCTGTTCTCGTTCTGCTCACTCGACTTCGGTCGAAATCAGTCAAGTCAAAACTCAAACTGAAGGGAAATGAAGTATCCCATTTTCTTAAAGGCTATCATTACCGGAACAATGCAGCGTCCCTAATATCCTTTTCATACGTCACCATCACCAGACCATTCCCATCTTTGATGATCCTCAGATCAGATCATTCAGACTTTCTTTTTCATTCTTTAGATTTGGCTTCAAAGGAAATATTTTTCTTAAGCTAAGTGCCATATTGAGATTAAGACCATTGCATTGTTTAATAATTTTTTTAACCCTCTCCAAACACCAAATTTGCGTCATCCATCTTTGAATTGCAAGATCGGAACGCCATTCTTCTTCATTTTTTCAAGTTGAGTAACATGTTATGTTATGGCATGCATTGCATCTCCCTTCTTCCCTTGAGTTATGAAACTGAAGGGAAATGAAGTATCCCATTTTCTTAAAGGCTATCATTACCGGAACAATGCAGCGTCCCTAATATCCTTCTCATACGTCACCATCACCAGACCATTCCCATCTTTGATGATCCTCAGATCAGATCACTCAGACTTTCTTTTTCATTCTTGAGATTTGCTTCAAAGGAAATATTTATCTTAAGCTAAGTTAGCCATATTGAGATTAAGACCGTTGCATTGTTTAAAAAAATTCTAACCTCTCCAAACACCAAATTTGCGTCATCCATCTTTGAATTGCCATTCTTCTTCATTTTTTCAAGTTGAGTAACATGTTATGTTATGGCATGCATTGCATCTCCCTTCTTCCCTTGAGTTATGTTGTGTCATGTCGTTGATGCCTTTGCATGCAAGCAACTCGATTTCAACTTCGACGTCGATACTTATTCTTCTTGCACAATTGAAATTGTGATCTACTATCAAATCCAATCCACTTCTTAGGACATCTTAGGACAAACTACTTATTTGACTCATCGAAATTTTTATTATTATGAAATCATCGTGCTTCTTCTTCATCTCCATTTTTACTCTTATTTTTGCATTAGACCATAGATAATTATGGCTCTCTCACTTTTTTTTTCTAGATATCCTTCATATTTTTTTGTAACCTTCATGCGATCATATTTGCGGTTGTGAGGTGAGGTGAAGTGATTGTTGCGACTTGCGGATTGCGAAATCGCCCAAGCCAAAAAAACACAAGACTTTTGGGTGACAGTCCATTCATAATTCTCGTTCCTCCTGATTCTAATTCTGATGATCACCATCATCTCCATACTTAAAAGGTGAGCACGGCTTTCATTTTTTTTTCTTTTTGAGTCATGCATAATCATAATCGTAATGACAGGAATGAATAGATTTTTGAATATTGCGATTATTATTCATTCAAAAAACGTACTCGCGCATCCAAAAAAAATTATATGGTTTTGTAGTGGCTGCGATGCTATTATACCGCTACTTACTGTCGTGTAATTACCAATTCAATGTTCACCTTTTTTCTCTGTAAAAATTCTACACCAATTTTCAATTCTGTTTTGAATAATAAGCCCATTTACACGAAAAAAAATAAGTAGCGGTAGTGGTAGCACTACCAAACAAAAAATGAAAGCGAAATTTGGTAGCACTTTACAAACCCAATCCAAACCACTTCATTCAGTCAATTTCATTAAAAACAGGTTGAATTTCTATGACCCTTTCAGCATAAAAACGTCTAAAAATACCATTTTATGCAATTTTTTTGCGTGATTAGGCAAGATTCTAATCTTATTGTGTCATGAAATGACTATCAAATTTCATTTATGTAAAAAAAATAGTTATATTTGAAATGCATAATCAGAACTACTCGAGTTTTGATTTTGAGGATTCTTCTCTAATTTTTATTTTGCACCAGTTTTGTAAAGTTGGTGATGAGGTGTTGCGAAATAATCTTATCAGCATCAGCTACTGAAACTAAATATCGACGTCACACACTCTCGTATCAGTATGCACTCCCAAACAAATCCAATCCAAGCTACCACATTAATAATTCATTTCTTGGACCATTGAAATGTAATGAAATGGATTCCGAAAGAAACGAGAATATCAGCAACTCGAGTCATTATGATTATTATGATATAATTATCCGTGTCCGTGTTCAAGTAAAGCAAACTAAACCACGCAAATTATCATATTAATAGTATCATTACGTCTCCTAAATTGCCTCTTATTTAAGGGAAAAAGCCGAACCGCGCCACTCCGCAACAACCATAAATCATTTTTTTCGGGATGATCTTTTGCATTTTCCATAAATAAAATTTATCCTCCCTTTTTGATCTCACTCATTCACATTTAAATTTTATTGCAAAATCTCAACTCCGACAAAAAAGAAATTGTAACATCTCAAAATTTATTTCTTTTTGGTGCGAATAAATCATGAATCATGAGAAAACAGTAATTTTGATTTTCATAAATAGTAAACATCACTCTAAATTATGTATAGTTATGTTATGTCTTGTATTCCGTGTGGTGTGGTAATTGGTAATGGCAATGATTTCTTCCCTTGACTCATAAACATAAATAAATTATTTTTGTTGCATGTGATCATGATCATGATCGCGATCAAGNTGTATTCCGTGTGGTGTGGTAATTGGTAATGGCAATGATTTCTTCCCTTGACTCATAAACATAAATAAATTATTTTTGTTGCATGTGATCATGATCATGATCGCGATCAAGATTATGTTTTGTCAATCAAAATATTTATGAAGTCGATATATTTAAGCGCAGTTTTTTTGTGGCGTCGATGTTGATCTTGATCATACGAGATGTGATGTTTTATGAGCCCCTCCTTCTAATCCAATGCTCCAGCTAATTAAGTTAAGTTTATCATTTCCCACAAATAAAAATGCCTATACATCTAGGAATTAAGAAACGTGTTTTTCTCTCAAGCTCGTGTTGATGATGACAATTTTTCTCTAAAGCAAATGTGTACATATGCATAGGTATTTTTAGGAAAAACTTGCTCTTGCACTAACTTTAACTCTCGCGGTGGCATATTTTTTTCGCAATAAAAAACTGCGCACGATCTTGAAAAAAAATGTGGCGTGTAAGTGTAGTCCTATGATAATCATATAGTTCAGACCTGAGTCTCAGAGTCACACTTTGCAAATAAAATGCGAGATAATGAAATCAAGAAAAGAGAGAGATTTTTTTTATGGGAGAACGTGTACGAATTTTTTTTTCTTCATGTACAAATACGAATACATAAGTACTCACACGAGCGTAGCAAAAGTTTTAAGAAGCGGAGTCGAGTCAGTTGAGCGGAGGAATAAAAATGATATTGAAAAATACTTGACACAGTTCCTTATATGGACTCCACTTCTTCTTTTGGTTCAAGTGGATCGTAAAAAAAGGAGACACTCTGTCGTAACAAGTAGTGAATTGCCGCCTCCCAAGTTAAGCGTAAAGCAATTCCAAGAAGTGGAATGGAGTGAAGTAAATAGGAAGGATTATAAAAATCTCTCGTTTTTATACAAAGTAGATCACATCAGATCAGATCAGCTCGGATCACAGATCATAATAGTTTTTTTTAAATTTGCATAAGCCCTCTTGTCTTGTCTTGTCAACTCAGGAAGACAAGAATGATGGCCAAGTCAAGTTTTTCATTCAATCCAGAATCCAGGATTATCCAGTTTAAGTTATGAGAGCAAAACACAATGCAAAATAAATTTGACATTTTAAAAAAACTGCAAATTTTTTAAACGATTTTTTTGCCAATTATCTATTATTATCCAGAAAGACATGTGATATGATAAATTGCTTGTGTGGCACTTTTTAAAATTGCACAATTATTTCCATTGTTTTTTTAGATTTGGATAAAAAAGTCTTAATTGCAAAAAATAAAGACAATGGAAATGGCGAATGGGGATCCAAGCCTTGAAGAAAATGAATTCTTTGAGACAACTTAAGTTGGTCTAGTCTGGTCATGCAAAATGTATAAAAAACTAGTCGTAATTGCAAATAGCAATATACTTACTCTGACCCGTAAAAAATTTGTATCTTGCTAATCAGAGATTATAGGAGACAACATAAAAAAGATTTTGTGATTTACTATCAGCCTGAAGCAAACCATCAAACATTTTGACCTGACATTGGCTTGGCTTTATGGGTATATTGTAAGCGAGGAATGTTTGGTCGGTTGAAAGATTTTCCTCGCGATGGATGGATGGTTGGATACTTCATAGAAAACAAACATAGGTAGTCTTACTCATTGCAATTGTTAGAGCAGTGAAGTGAAGTGAGATGAAAGGAGGGAAAGACCAAACCAGTCAGGAAAAATAGGTTTCAGGAAAGACATTAGCTTTATGCATCACATCGCATGTGAAAATGTCAGTCAGTCATTGTTCATCTACAAAAACCATGGCAGGATTTCTTCCATAGAAAAACATAGGTACGGCGATAAAACTCCTAAAAAACCATACCAAACGAAAACCAGAGGTGGAGTAGAGTGGAGTGGAGGGGGAGAACCTGGTTAGGTTGCATTGCATTTTTTGCATTCGAATTTCCCCTTCTCCTTCTCTGAAATGAATGTCCCTACATCCCCATATTTTATTTTGGTGAGGGGAAGAAATCTACTTTTTTGGCTACGAATAAATGAAAATGAGTCACTTGAATCAAGCAAAGCCAAAACCATACCACTACCACCTGAGCAGAGTAATTTTTTTAAGCCCAAGCCAAGCCACCAAGCCAGTGCAGTGCAGTGGGAGGTTTACTCGTTTTATTACTCACTGTAACGATCAAAAAAAGGAACATGAATTGTGAATAGTAATTCAGGTGGATACAATACGAAAGACAAAAAAATATATGCTCACATCACATCAGACCACTCAGGAATAAAAAGACAAATTGGTCATTTGTCCTCCAAGAAATAATATAATGGATTGCGACTTGCAAGTTGCGATTTTAGTTTTTAGATGGGAAGATGTAATAAGGAAAAATGAAAATTATTTAATCTAGCCGTAGAGATACATACGCCGACTCACCACCTGCGATGAGATATCAGCACGATCGACGATCACATCCCAAAATTAGGAATAATGAAGCATTTAACACCTCGACACACATTCATGTCGGCTTCTGTAGAAGGACATCAACGCCATCGCCCAAAAAAACAAGTGCTTTCATATATTTTTTCTATCCGAAGTTCCAAGGAACGATGTGTATAGCCATTTATTCCCATGAATTTGGAGCAAAAGTACGACTTTCCATCTAAATTGCTTAGCCCACACAATTTTAAATTGGATTTGAAGCTGAACAAATAGGAAAGATTTCTAGAAAATTTGAGCTGATCATGATATGATTACTACAATTTACTCATGCAACTAGGCGTAAGCCCGAACAATTCACGCTAAATGCTCAAGAAGCGCAAAGCAAACGATATGATTTGTAAATGGCAGCTAAAAAAGGACATTCTATTTTCAAGTGACAAAACAAGAAAAAGAAATAAAAAACGGACGTCAAATCACATCGCATCTTCTTTTAAATAACTCTCTCTATTTCCATTTCGCTTTCCATTTTATCTTGTTTTCTTCTTGGCTTAGTCCGAAATCATCTTTTTTTAAGCGGTTTATATTTATGATTATGATTCCACTACACCTTACTTCAAATAAAAAGATAAAAATGAAACGGATGATTTGAAAGGAAGCATAAAATACCTATGCTATGGCTATGGGTGCATCATTTTATTTCGACGTGGCGTGAATGTGAGTGAGTGAGTCAGCTAATAAAATTATTATTTACCAAAATGAAACTGGCTTGAGATAATCCCTCTTATTCTATTAGTTCAGGCTTAATTTTAAATAAAAAATCCCCTTTCCCTTCCTTCCTTCCATTCCAAAATTCGAATGGATTTACACAATTACAATAACAATCCTAGTCCCATCTTCTAAACTAAGCTAAAAAGTGACAGAATGAGGATGACGATGCATGGTGTTGTGTTGTATGTGTAATCCGGATTCCTTCACAATTATTTTTGATTACAAGAAAGATACTCACATTTACATTTAATCTTTTCAGCTTGGTTGCATCTCAAAACTTTTTTTGTTAGAAGTGCCACTGTTACTGCTACTGGAAGTATTCATTTACGTATCAAGTTTTAACAATGCACGAGTTTAGTAATATTTATCGTCACAGATCATCATTTCGTTTCATCCCATTCTTCTAAAAATACCACAACACAACCATACCATAATTCTCCATTTCCACTTGGAACACAAGTGAATTGTCAATTTTCAAATATTTTCTTCCTGCCGAAGCCCTTGCCATGCCATCAGGGAGCCCATCTATTCTCTTCTTCCTTATTGAAAAAATGATATGTTTTAGCTGCAATTCATGATCATGATCATGTCCTGTCAGCATTATTGTCCTGAGCCATGCAATGCATGCAAGTGAAGAAAAAAAAACGAAATATTTTTTTCCCGTTTATTATTATCCAGGAAAAATAAAGAGGAGACCAGACCAAACAAGAGAGAAGCTAACCATTTTTTTCCTTTCATTATGTATCGTATGCAATGTGCACAAACCAAAACCAAAGAGATAGAGAAAAAAAATAAGTATTGTTTGGACGATATTTATAGTGCAATCATGTCCTGTCAGCATTATTGTCCTGAGCCATGCAATGCATGCAAGTGAAGAAAAAAACGAAATATTTTTTCCCGTTTATTATTATCCAGGAAAAATAAAGAGAAGACCAGACCAAACAAGAGAGAAGCTAACCATTTTTTTCCTTTCATTATGTATCGTATGCAATGTGCACAAACCAAACCAAAGAGATAGAAAAAAATAAGTATTGTTTGGACGATATTTATAGTGCTATTTTCAAGACGTAATAAATAAAATACTGCATATCATCTATCTAACTGTTCATGTTCCCCATACTTTTTTTTCCTTTTCGAGTATCGTTTTGCTATCGTAATCACAAAAATTGTTCATATGAATTATTGCGTTTTTAGCAGCTGTTCCTGTTGCTGGTTATGGTGATGGTGAACGTGTCCACGCAAGCAACGGTCGGATTGAAAATGGCTGTAGTTGTAAGTTGTGATTATGACAAAGCATAAATACACCTTTCATTAGAAACATGAACAACTAAAGTGGTTGGTTTTTGTGGCTTTGGACTTGGACTGCTGCTATGCTGCTCCCTCGAAAAATAAATAAGTGACATTAATGACAATAGCAATACTGAAATATACTTATGCTCTCATAAATTATGGGACTTGCTCCGTACATCCCATCCTTAATAATATTTTTTTTGAATGATTAGATATTTTTTTCAACCCAAAAAGGGTGTAAAATTACAAATACAAATAAGCTTAGTTTATGAATATGAGAGTAAAAATATGAATTTTGTGAGGTGAGGTCAAGTTAAACAAATGAGCTTAAGTTTTAAGGAGGGACGTTAACTAACTAAGGTGACCTTCGGAAGGATGGAGTACTTCCTTCAGAAGTCAAGAAGGGATGTAAAATGTAAATGATGTGATG
>JAHZMX010000241.1:0-10462 GCA_027743895.1 Seira musarum
TAAGGAAAAAAGGAAAAACATATATTATGCAACACCTTGTTTTTGCAGGTGAGTACAAATAACCGAAACATTTTTTTTTGTTCTGTTGTTGCGTCATCTTCCAAGAAATGTTTGACGGGTTATACTTCCAGTTTGACATCATGCACAAGTACTTTTTTGTCTATTAAGTTTGACGTTTTACTTAATATTTCTTTAGCAATTCTTCACACTCATTTCATAACCGGGTTAGCCCAACTAAGTCATATGCTCTTGTCATCTGTCAAAGTCAACTTATCCAGATTTGCGATAAAAATGTAACAATGATTCCTTCTGGAAAAAAAATGAAGAAAAAAAGAGCAATTTATGTTGAAATTTTCATTGTAAATTGTAATCCAGATAATGCTGCAGAGTTACAAATATGTACAAGTAATAAAGTATATTAGGTGTAATTATCATCTCAACAAATGAATGTTGACTGGTTATCTTTGAATCAAAGATTTATTTTTTTCTGAAGGAACTATTTGGATGCGTTGAAATTAAAACGGGGAGTTTGGATTTAAAAAAAATATATATGTATTTTTGAAATTCTTTATTCAAGGGGATATGATATCTAAAAGATAAAACGTGATCAGATTTTTACCAAAACATCGTTTCTTTCATTTTCATGCACGTAGGCAGCATATCTAAACAACAATTACTATTTTCAATGATGTCGATAGCCGGCGTATTTTTTTCAAAATTTAAACAAAAGATGTGCATTATTTTCATTTTTGAAAAAAAATTCACCAATTTGGCAGCAATTTGTTGAAAATGGTTTTGGCTTTTAAAAAATATTCAATCAAGTCAAATCAAAACAAGGTGTAGAGTTCGGCAAATGGGCAATGCCCAAGTATTGTAGATAAACTAAACCCCGGGTATTAAACTAAAGCCTATGCACAAGGACTAAGTTTATAAAAATACACTTTGAAATCCTTAGAAATCTCAAGCCCGAAACCAGAATTATTTACCATCTCTGCGAATCGGTAAAAAATCGTGAAGTCCTCCAAAATTAATGAGCACCTTTGCGCTGTATTCAATTCTACTAATACCAGTTTAATATGATGAATGCAGTATGTACTTATAGGTACTTAAGACACAAATTTATAGCTTAATCCTCTCTTAAATTTTACAAAAAATATGTTAAGCAATATCAATTTATCGTTTCGTTGATGGTGGTAGTGTTTTTTCTTTACTTCTTCGTGTAGAAATTAAAGTGTAAACGTGTGCGGCAACACACTATTATCAAACACCTCTTCTTTCAAAAAAAAAATCTAATGGAAATTGAAGCTGCTTCATTTTCATTTGATCGAATGAAATGAAAGAAGTGCGTATGCACGTATCGAGTACCGGGATTGCAATTCAAATTCAAGCCAGTTCTTCTTCTTCAGCAAAAATCAAGTGGCGATACTTGTTCGGTTTACGTTGTTCTCATCATTATTATTTTGCGATTACGTATACGAAGCAGCAAGAAAGAAAAACGATTATCCCTGGGAAATAATGTCTAAAATACGTATAATCATAACATCATCATGAGAGATAGAACGAAGCCGCTTTGAAATGAAACTGAACTGAATTTTATGTGCCATTTGCATTATAAGTCCTTAAGTAGTTGTAATCTTTGATGGTCTTTTTCCTTTCATGAAAGAAAGGATTCGAATGTGGGATAATTATAATGATTAAGTCCGGATTACATACTTCGAATTTTCTTGTTTTCTTTGGGAGTTCGCCCTGCGGATTTGGACTGGTGCATTTACAAGCTGGCTATACTAAACCATACGATAAGCACGTCTAATAGTTTTTTTTGCGACTGTATTGGGCAGCAAGACATTGAAATGAACTTCTACATAAAAAATTGTAAATAGGTCTAGCAGCAAACACATCCGTTTTGATTGTAATTGCGATTGTCTAAATTCATTCATGGAACTGGAACAATATCAACTAAAGTTGCCTTATCAATTCATATNTTTGATGGTCTTTTTCCTTTCATGAAAGAAAGGATTCGAATGTGGGATAATTATAATGATTAAGTCCGGATTACATACTTCGAATTTTCTTGTTTTCTTTGGGAGTTCGCCCTGCGGATTTGGACTGGTGCATTTACAAGCTGGCTATACTAAACCATACGATAAGCACGTCTAATAGTTTTTTTTGCGACTGTATTGGGCAGCAAGACATTGAAATGAACTTCTACATAAAAAATTGTAAATAGGTCTAGCAGCAAACACATCCGTTTTGATTGTAATTGCGATTGTCTAAATTCATTCATGGAACTGGAACAATATCAACTAAAGTTGCCTTATCAATTCATATCAATATCGAAATGGGTGTGTTTTTTATGATTTGAAAACAAAGTTGCTGAGTGAGATTTTAATTCGTAAATTATTAATCGCAAAGAAATAATTTTGTTCAAACCTGCGTGCTATTCACAAGTAAAAACTATGCAGATATGTACGCGCTAAGAATCCTAACCTGAGAACTACGCATAATTTTCTTCAATTTCGCAGCTCGTCATGTCTGTTAACCATTTTTATTGCTAATCAAACGAAACATTTTTTTATTTCCTTATTATCTGCTAGTAAACTTAGGTGGATTTGTATTTACATAAACATTTTAATGATGAACCCCGTTATATTTTTATTGATGCAACAAATTTATTCAATTTTCGCTGGAATGTATATAAGGCATCTTCCGTCTTTTTCAGCTGAAGTAGAGTTTTTTTTTCAGACATTATTATTATTGTTATTTGGATTGAAGGAACTCGCCGTCATAATCACAATCAGCAAAAGCTTACCTTGATCTTGACATTCACAAAATGAGTCGACTCGAGAGCTTGTGCATATAATATTCAGGAGGAAATGGTGTCTTCAAGCAAAAGCCACATGCGCGGCTGTTGTAATTGTGGTTGTTCTTGAGAATCTACGTTCAATGTCAAGTTCACTTTTGTGTAGGTACACAAAAAGGCGCTCAACTACCAACTACTGCACTGAGTCGACTCTCTTTGATTATGATTATGATTGTGATGCGATATTATTATAGATTGATCATTATATATTCATATAAGTTACTTGTTACTTTGCTGTACTACTACCAACCACCGTAAAACTTTAAGATATAGCAGTCATCTATATTTTGAAACCAAGCAGGGTTCTAATTATAAAGGCAGCCTTCGAAGACTAAGAAACGCCACTCATTTTCGTAAAAAGATATACACGATTGACTCATAAATATCTTTAAATATTTAAAGCAGTTGTTCAAATTTTGAGCTATACGGTTTTACTGGAAATGATTTGAATACGCTTACTTACTTAACCGCTTTTTGTCGAGTCATCATTTTTCTTTCGAGTGCGAAGCGACCGTCGAGTCCATTTCATGAATTACTGGATGGAGATTCATTTTGTTCGAGGTTCATATCTCAGGTTTCACATCACATTTTAATATGAGTAATCACCAAACTCACCGTCGCGTCTTCATTGCTTACTGCTCATGATCATCAGCCACAGCATTACGATTTGAAAATGCTTTTGTCTTTTCAGATAGTTGGGGAGAGCAAATAATGTAATAGTAAATTATGAGCTTTCATGATTAACTTTTAAGATGTCTTTCAAAAATGTGATGAAATGAAATCACGATTTCTTTGTCAAGCATAATGACAGGAGGAATGGAGATGGAGGGAACGTAAACTTTTTTTTGTAATTCCATGACTCTATGACTAAGTATATGAGATACGTGGCTTATTTCGTTTATCTTATACTCGAGAAATAAAAGGAACTTATTGGCCCGTTCTCAAAATGCCAAAAAAATGATGCCAATGTTTAAATTCCATGGCAGTCGAGATTTTTTCAGTATAGTTGCGGCCCAATGTTTGTAATTTATAGACCATCATTGCAATTAATTCAAATATATCTTGGGGGTTTCGGTTTGAATTGTTTGCATATTTTTTGAGGAACCATAAAGATCGTCAAAGAGATTGGGTTGATGAGTGACCTCGTCACAACTTTTGCGGAAGAAATTCCCGTCATTTCATTCGCGATCTTAATCTCATTTTCATGCGGTTAATGGACGATGGACTTTTGAAATTTTTTCTCCATTTTTGCATCAATGGATTTTGATACCCTCGGCGACATCCATCCTCCACGAGTTTGCAATTTAATCTGTTAGGTACAAAAACAAAAATTTATCGATGCATTACACACGCACGTTGATTCTGCGTGAACCGTTGACCTCGAAAAAAGAAGAGGAGGAAAGCATATTATTATGGAATGAAGTTATGATGTAACCCCGTTCCCATCTGGAGAGTGCAATCACAACTCAATAAAGAGTCCAGCAGAAATATCAGACAACTTAAAAAAAATGTAGGTGTCTGTGATTCTGATTGCAATGTGACTGTTATTATGAGCTATCATAAGCAAAACAAAATACTTTCTCAATCTCACTACAACGTCATTCTCTATATTAGAATCTCTTCACGTATTATCAGACCATCTTCTTTGTTCAAATCTACTTATATTATAGGTATTTCTGATAATATTTTAAAGAAAAGCAGAAATTGTAAAAGAAAAGTTTCAGTTAACTGCAAAATGTTTTTGGTTTACTTACATCTCAATTTTATTCGCAGCATATTATTTTGGCCAAAAACTGCTTCGACTTACTTCCGATTTTCCCATTTTTTTAAGAGTGTCATAACGCTTACTTCATATTTCGTAATAACGCTTGAAACTTCAAACTTATGTAACTTCAAAATTAGTAAAACTTGTACAGCCTTTTGCAGGACTGAAATACGCAATCATTCTTCTTGTATACCTATCCATCATATACAAACTGTAAATTTGTACTTCTCTTGGAATTGATTCCGCGGACGACATTTCTATTTATATTCATTATGGAACATGGAAAAACATTAAAGTTGATTTACTCTAAAAATTATGCGACAGCGACATCACGAAGGAGGTTGACATAGGAGAGGTCAAGCCAAGCCAAAGCCAACATGTTCAACTTAACTCAAATTTATAAATCTTTTCAGTCAAAGTTATCATTCCTCTCTATGGATCAAAATAAACTTGATCTATGTGCATATATAATAGTCCCACAATCAGTCAATTAATTGCAATAGTTTTGTGAAGGTTTGTGATTGTGTTTTTGGAACAAAACGAATTTGGCAACAGTAACAATAAGTGCTTACCCCCTTTGAAATATAAAATGTAAGAGAAAATTTTTTTGGTTTCGGCGTAATATGGTAAGTTCGAATAGGGTACTTTTCTTGTATGTAATAACTGGTTCATTTTTTTTGTAGTTGTTCACAGTTCTAACAAGTGTTGACTAACACTTGTTCATTGCTCATATGAATTATGATTGAGGGGAAAAAAACTACGAGTTTTAACCTATTTTTATCTACAATTGTAAAACAAGGAAGCAAATTCATAAAAATAGACGATCAACGAACATGATCATGATCATAATCAAATCACTTCTTTCTTCCCTAAACACAAACACCGTGAATCATTACACGTTCATAAAAATCTTAACTGATCTTTTGATACGGCTAAAAAGGCATGTGGCATGTTCTGTAGTAGAAGAGCTAAAGGCCAATTAAATGATATTTTTATGCCAATGAAAGAAAGTATATCTTTTACGTAAATTCGATTGTTAAATCTTTTCTGAGTTCACGGAGAATATAAAACCGAAACGTGTTTTAGGGCTAGTGTATCTTTAGAAGAAAAACCGGACGCGCATGCGCTTTCCTAATTTAATGAGTGTAACAAATATGGACCATGGCCTTTTATTAGTGCTTCCTGCGAAGTTAAATTAGGTGGAAAGTTGGAGTTACGCGTGTGTAATTTTTCATGTCTTTTTCCAAAAAAATAATTGTATCATTTCATTTTGAACTATAATGATAGAATGCGTCAGTCACAACTACAACGGCAATTGTAATAAAAAGAATGTTGCAGCTACGATTTAAGAGATGCTTATCGCCCATCATATTAAAGTTCTTTTGTGGTTGTTTGTATATTATTGCTGCTGCTTGTTACTCACCACCTTTCACCGATATTAAATAGAATATAAGATCAATCAAACATACCTACTTCATGCCATGCTCGTTTCTTTTCTCATCAATTACAAAACAAATGTGCTGATCGTGATTTTCTTATTTTTTATTTTCTTTGGATTTATTAAAGTTAGAGGTTAAATGAATTCATTTAATGACAAACTACAGAAACAATGGTCGTATTAATTTTTTAGACTTAATTTACATGAAATGAATTGCGTGTGTGAAATTTAGTAAATGGAATGGTTTTATGCACTACTTTACAAGTACATCAGTCCTAATGTACACATCCTTCGGTCCATTAAAAATTTCTGAAACGGATAGAAGAAGCACATACTTATTTCTGCGATAATTATGGGAGGTTTTCTATCAAATGATGGAGTAAACATATCTTAACTTTTTTGCTATTCCATATTCTTGCTTGCTTGGCACCTTCTTAAAATGTTTTGTTGAGTTGTAATGATTCTCAGAGTATGATTAAAATATTAATGGCTAAGTTCAAATCCGATGAACTTTGGGGCTCCGATTTGAGATTTCGAAATGATTTTTACTTCTCCGAAAAATATACAAACCTATATGAGTCATGTGAGATTCAATTAGTTTTTTTACCTCTTTTTATGATGATGCCGGATGAAAAAGAAGGTTGTCAAAAAATCCTGCAAGGTGATTTATATGCAAGATGTCTGACCATCTCTCATCCTTTTCAAAATGGTTTAGTTTTGTATGTCTTGTACGTTGCAACTTGTAACAGTGAACCAAAAAACAGACTTAATCGTTGAACACGGGTGTATATATTTTGAAAAACAAATCAGCTTTCATAACACACGTCAAGAAAACAGTGAAAAGGCTGGCCTACCAAACCAAACGCAAAGGCTAATATTTTTTCCAGATTCAATTTTTACTTAAAGTACATTATTGCGGAGGAAGCAGTTTCACTGTTGCAATCGCCTAATTAGTTTTTGTTTTTGTATTTTTGTGTGAATAATTTGATTCCACGACGAAGGAGCCAGACCAAGCCAGGAGCGTCTTTCTGGGATGAAAAATGATTAATTGGTTGATGTTTCTCCTCGTTTTTCAAAATGTGGATGTATGGATGCCACTAATTTGTTTTCCTGTCCATTTCCATGTCCTTCGAGCTCGTCGTTTCACTCTTCACTCCATCATATTTTTTCAAAGAAAAATAGATTTCATCATTATATTCCAGTGTCTCAAAACTTACGATTAGGTACATAAAGTTCCTTCATTCGCGTATGTTAAACGAGACACTAATGAAAGAAAATTAAAATTCTTTGGGGAATCACGTACATCACAATCAATGAGCAAGCGACTTATATCAGTCACGTTTTAATTTTTTTAAATACCTGATTTGTCGAATGTGTGAACTTTGCCATAAATTTTCCGAATCAAAGAAAATAAAAATACAAAAATTCCTTAGCAGTCAATTTATTTATGCGGGTCTTAATGACTCTTGTTATTATTCAACACTGGTTTTTAATTCAAAGTAGTTTTTAATTAGGATTCATCAAAGAAAACACATGTGATTTTGATCTTTATCTGGTAACACGCACGAACAGGAAAGGAAATGATCCGTAATTGTAAACTGTAGTTGTTTTCTGTTGCTTTCTTCTCCCATAATTATAAAGTGGAAGTGGTTAATTCAGTCCAAAGTAAATATACTTGACACCTAAAATGACCTAACAAGGGAACATTTCCGAGTGTACCCCCTCAATCGCATATAAGAAATATACCATCAGGACCAGTTTTTTACATTGATCTCGAATCTGCCAACGGTTTGCCGTTAAAATNAAGAAAATAAAAATACAAAAATTCCTTAGCAGTCAATTTATTTATGCGGGTCTTAATGACTCTTGTTATTATTCAACACTGGTTTTTAATTCAAAGTAGTTTTTAATTAGGATTCATCAAAGAAAACACATGTGATTTTGATCTTTATCTGGTAACACGCACGAACAGGAAAGGAAATAATTCCGTAATTGTAAACTGTAGTTGTTTTCTGCTGCTTTCGTCTCCCATAATTATAAAGTGGAAGTGGTTAATTCAGTCCAAAGTAAATATACTTGACACCTAAAATGACCTAAGATTTTTGCATATTGCACATACCTATACCAAGTTTCAAGGAGTCATGCTGTTCAAATGAGGAATTTGCATTTCATGAGTACTTCGAGGTAGGTCGACGATGAAAATGAATGAAAAATTGTTTGACACGACACGACACGACATGAACAAAGCATGTCGTCGTAGTAATACAAAAGCATATTGTGTGTCTGCTTGATTGCACCGCTGGAATTCATACTCATGCATATGATTATGTAGTCAAATTGTATAAAATAATAATTGAAGTTGACCGTTTGATTGTTTTATATTAACTCAATTGTTTCTGAAATAATTGCAGGTTTTCACATCTAAGGCGGATTTACAACTTCATACACAGATCCACATGAGGGAGGCAAAGCCGTACAAATGTTCGCAATGCACGAAAGCATTTGCAAATAGTTCCTACCTTTCCCAGCACACCAGAATACATCTTGGTAAGAAAATGTTTGCCGAAGAACAAGCTATAATTTGCAATTTGAATAGGGCAAAGTCAAGCCAATTTCAATTCTTCAAATTCTCCTTTTCTCTGCATAGACATATATATGCGCTTTACACCGATAAATATTTGTTTTCATGACCAAACAAAATTGAATTGATTTTCTTTCTTTCTTTCTATTCATGTCGCTTTCATGCATTTTATTTCGGAAGTACCTTGATTTTTCCTGCAATTCAAATTATGTCATTTTTTTTTGCTTTGACATTCCTCTTCTCCTGACTCATTCGCTTTTTTATATTTTCCCAGGAATCAAGCCTTACCGTTGCGAAATATGTCAAAGGAAGTTTACTCAGTTGTCCCACCTTCAACAGCACATTAGGACTCACACGGGTAACGTATTTTAATCATTATTCAAACGTCGAGCTCAATATACTGGCACTCAGGTTTGATTTTCTGATTGTAAATGAGATGATTACGGTTTGGAGAAAGCGATGCCAAGTGAATAAATAGTTTATGCTCACTTCAATGAAAACATTACATTGCGCTATAATCTTATTGAGTTTATTTGAAAATGACATCGAAATGTAATGTCTGAACAAAATAATAATACTGCTAATTTAACTGGGATTTTTAAAAATTGGAAATAATGAAACTCGTGGATATGGAAAATCAAGCCTGGGTGGGTGTTTATGTAGGTTAGTTTAATACACGTATTTTAATTCTTTTTTTTGGCTCGTCAAAACAACAACAATAATAACAATAATAGCAACAGCAATAATAACAACCACCACCAGACCAATGGTAATGGTATTAAGAACATCGGAAATTTATGGAATCATTTAGCTTAAAAGAGAACCAAAGTAAAATTGATTATGATTTGTTCAGGTACCACCAACAACACAAATGGTCAACCAGCCCATCAGGTGAACAATCATCAAAATTCAAACTCTGGAAACGTTCTTCCAAGCCCTGAGATGTACTGGGCCAAGTCCGGTGAAATTGGAGAGGGGAGCCCTCCAACGATGTGCATTCCCACCAACGGTCAAGCCGGCATCCTTGGCCGACAAGGGAGCGAAGGTCCCGATGACCTCCGTAGTCAACAACATTACCAATTATGACGCAATCACTAATGTTTTGAACGCCAGTAAGGCTGGAGCCGCTAGTGCTTTCACTCCCATTCAAACTGTAGTCTTGAACAATGTAAGTGCTCAAACTTAAAATCATTTAACTTTTTCGTTTGTCTGGAATTTCTTATTTTTATTTTGTTTTGAAATTTTCCCAATTTGATTAGACTATCGAATCCATGCGTGACTCTCAATATCCTCTGAAATTTAATTTGCAGAGTGCGATGTTGCAAATCCCAGCGAATATGGCGGGAGGTGGTGCACCACCCGGCACAAGAGCGTATATTCCTTACGACCCAATCACCTTTCAAAAGACAGCAGGACATCACCATCAAATGGCGGCGATGGATATGAAAGCGCCAGGAAATGCGTTCCCCAATCAATTGATTTCCCTTCATCAAATCAGGAATTACGCTCACCAACCCAGCATGACACCCGAACACCTTTTAGGACTTAAGGATAAATAAGCGATCAAATATAATTATTGAGGATAAATTCGTTTCTTGAAATTGAATCTCTCTTTTTTATAATGAATTCTTGATAAGTAGATTATTTAAGAGGCAATTATTGAATGCACATTAAATAGATTCTAGAAAATCTTATAAATTCTGTCCTAATTGATAGTTTTAATTTAAGCGTCTGTAAACATAATAATTAAGCTAAGGGGTCCAGGATAATTTTTTAGTTACGATCAAAAAGTCGTAGTGAGTGATATAAACCCATTTT
>JAHZMX010000244.1:0-10822 GCA_027743895.1 Seira musarum
TGTACCGCGTGCATTCCGTTGACGGACAAACAAACAAGAATAGGTATGAAGCATTTATTATACTCCATGCATGTGTGTTTCATTAAATGGTGCGGGACTGAATCAAACTTTCGGGGCAAAGCGAGATCTTTGTTTCATCAGATCATCAAGACAGACCTTTGTTGTCAAATGTAAATCAAAAAGTGCTGCTCTCAAGAAGCGTTTTTTAATCAAAAATAAAACCGACGAGATAATCTTCTCAAATGGGAATAGCGTCAGATTAAGATATTTGCATTTCATTTATTTATGATATAAATAATATATTTTAAAGAAAACATTTAAGTTCATTAAGTTATCATTTGTCTAGAGAGGTGGAGGAGTACTGGTAATGAATTCATTCGTTTGCGATTGTTGAGTTTCATCACTGTCATTAGTTTGCGTACCCTTTTCAGAAACTGTGCATTTGCAGGAAGTTGAACTTGTTGCTTCAGTTGGTGAAGACGAGGATGTTGAAGGGTAATCCCTGCATGTATTTTGATGTCCGAAGTCTCGAGAGCGAGCAAAATCTGATAGATGGTTATTGTTATTTGAATGTGACGGTGGTGAAGTTGAAATAGGGCAATGATGAGGATTATTTTGGGGGTATTGATATTTATCCCTTTGTGTGTTATGCATATCGTTTTGATAAAAGCCTTGGCCACCATGAATTCCTTGACCGTGGTTATTCCATTGTGGTGCAAATTCTTGATGATTGTTTGGTGGATTATGGTCCATTCCACTTTTGTATAATCCAGATCTTCCATGTCCAGAACAATCTTGTTTTGAGCTTATCATCGGAAGCAATTTATTCCAGAATGCGCATTTACTTGGTCGTGGTCCGTGAAGGTTTGGAGTGCTGAATTTTGAAACTTTTGTGGCATTTACATCGAGGTAAACCGGATGCTCACTTGTGTAACGCTCCCATTCATGGGAAGGAATCCTTAAGAAACATACATACATTTTTAAATAAGCATGTGTCTAGTCATGATAAAACTTTAAATAGCGGATGTAAAAAAGTTCAAGGCCTTACCCAGTTCGAATAAAATTTCCAACCATGTCCACGAAATTCAATGCCATCATTTTTTCAGACTCGGGATAAGAAGAATTTGTAAGTGCTTCTCCAAAGAGCAGTGGAATATCATCACCATGCATTACACCCATCCATTCACCCCAGGGATTCATTTTGGAACGCTGAATATTAATTTAAGCATTTAGTTTTTGAAATGTGACGAGAAATTCGACAACGGTTGTAAATTCCGTTAGTTCCACTTACTTCGGTATAATGATAGTAATAGACAGACAATCCTCTGTTTGACCAATTATCGGCGAATTTACGGTGTGGGCAAACAAAATAGGCATCACCAACAGCATCACTTATCAGTTTTTGGTTTGCATATCCATCTTCAGGATTTTCCCAGTTGGTGTACTAAAATAAAAATTTCCAACCGTAATTGTAAATTATTGATATTTGGTATAGTATGTTACGTAAAATTTGCATGAGTGATTTACTTCGTCAATAATTGCTTCGCGTTCGCTTTCTGAGTAATCATGGAACAGCTCTTCCATAATTTCTACAAATCTATCCCTTGGAATGTTAGTGGGTTTTAAATGATGAATGTAATTTACGTAATGATACAAAATGAAGTAGGATCCTTTAAATAAAACGCAACAGTAAATATTGTAACACATATTTCTATTTATATGACTCGAGGTCGAGATGGATTTGAAATCTAAAATTTGTATTACCTTCGTCACGCACAGTTCCCATAATGAGTGGTGCTCGTTTTGCCTTTCCCTTCTTAATAAGATTGTCAGGTTCATCTGGGAGAAAGTAACCGTCAATGGTTGGGGACATGGGGAAATCCAACAAATCTTTGTATAGCTTCCATTGCAATGTATTCAGCTTTTCACTGTCGACTTGACGAAGACATTCTGCGATATCTTTACAGAACTGAAACACAAGATTCAAGATATCACCACAGTCAGTTGATGAGTATAATAAATCACTCTAATAAATGATTTTTTATTTTTTACTGACTTCTTGATTGCATCCAGCAAGTTTAGCCAATTTGTACGAACGAGACTTCATAACTTCCGGTGATTTTAAAGCGTAACCGGCGTTTGGAAGACCAGACGTCATGATGCCACGTTTGAAAAGATTTTTACTGACAGGTGAAACCAAATGAAATCCGACGGATGCAGCACCACAGGATTCGCCAGCCAAAGTAATTTCATCTAGAATATTTAAAGTTAAGAATGAAATATGTAAATGCAAACTTGCTAAACTAATTTCTTACTTGGATTGCCCCCGAAGTACTCGATATTTTCCCTAGTCCATTTCAGTCCAAGCGATTGATCCAGGAGTCCCATATTTCCAGGAGCATCATCATTTCCAAAGTAAAGGAATCCAAGTGGGCCTAGTCGATACTGCAAAGAGGACAATTATAGAAATGTCAGTCATTCAAATCAGTTTCTGTCATTGCTTTTAAGCTTTTATCATTAAATTACCTGCACATTCACAACCACTATGTCTTGAATAGCTGCTAATCCGGCTCCATTATAATTTCATCTAGCAAAAAAAATATTTAAAGTTAAGAATGAAATAAGTCGGTGCAAACTTGCCAGACTAATTTCTTACTTGGGTTGCCGCCGAAGTACTCGATATTTTCCCTAGTCCATTTCAGTCCAAGAGATTGATCTAGGAGTCCCATATTTCCAGGAGCGTCATCATTTCCAAAGTAAAGGAATCCAAGTGGGCCTAGTCGATACTGCAAAGAGGACAATTTATAGAAATGTCAGTTATTCAAATCAGTTACTGTCATTGCTTTAAGCTTTTATCATTAAATTACCTGGACATTCACAACCACTATGTCTTGAATAGCTGCTAATCCGGCTCCATTATAAACATCCAAACTACTTGACCCACTAAAGTAACCTCCACCATAAATCCAGAACATGACCGGGACCTGCTTATTTTCTTTACCTTCAAAAACCGTTGCAGGAACCCATATATTGAGAAAGAGACAATTTTCGGACATGTTTGTGTTGGGTTGCCACATTTGTTCACCGTAAAAGTCGGGAAACACTTCCGCATAAGCCTTTTTTGTAGAAAACGCTCTTTATTAACTGTGTCACAATATCTGTTACGGAATAAAAATAGAAAACATACCTGTGGACACGTGTCTGGTAAAGTCGTGGCATTATAAGGTTCCTCCATCCTATCGGCTGGCTCTGGTCGTTTGAATCGCAACTTTCCTGTTGGAGGCTTTCCATAAGGTATTCCATAAAAGGTGTACACAGCTTTACCTTCTACCATTTCTTTCTTTCCAATAAACGTTCCCTTTGGAGTAATCGCTTCGGGACTTTCACTCACTGAATGGCCTTCTAGAGTTTCATCAGGAGCATTTGTATATTTTGGTGGAGGTGGAGGAATAGGGTTTCTTGGAGTTTTTGTGGTTTGCCAGAATGAAGCCAGACAAGTCTTCATCATTTTCACTGACTTGCTGGATTTCACCTTCATAATCGTTATCGTTATTGAGTCCACCGTATTCCATTTGACTAGGATACTGGTTTGGTCTAAATCCATGCTGGTGATGGTGATGTCCAAAAGATTCTTGTTGTTGACCGAATCCAAAGTCCTGAGGATGATTGTGTGCGCCTCCTCTTCTTCGATATGCCTTTGGTGCTTGGAAAAGGCAAAATATGAGGATAAATACTACTGTATATCGAAATCGATACATTTTTCGTGTGACAAAATTAATGCGACACTGAGACTTTAAAAGTTTTTAAAGTTAAGTTCCTTCCGCTACAGGATCAATAGAGAAAATAGCATTCTCTCAGGACAAAAGTGTATTTTAAGTATTTATATACTCTATTTTTTAATCTGCTCCGTCCGTCATGAATTATGTCAAAGACCTAATTTTTTAAGGTTTCATAATTAACAGGTTTGGTGACATCAATAATGAGGTTCAAGATGTGGTTCATTAATACATATACTTTATACCTATTCCTAAAAATGCAATCAAAACATCAAAAGTAACATCTTATTGACAATTGTGGTTTGCTTTCCCATTTGGAAGTCCCTGACGGAATTGCATTAGCATATACTGTACGAAGGTGCTTAAAATAATTTTAAGATATAGGGATGAATGAGATGATCCACCAACACCAAAGCCGTTTAATGTCCACAAAATAAATAAAAAAATATGCGTCAATAAGAAACATGCTTCTTTTGTGAATCTTATCAGAAGAAAAAGTTTGAAGCATGTTTGTTTAAATGCAATGACATAAAAACACCGACCGACCGACATGTATGAAGTGTAGGTATTTTAATCAGTATTCTCAGCATTTCGTCCAAGAAAAGGTCAAAATCTAACCTAAAATGTGAGCTTTGACTTTTTTTTAACTTACCCTGTCTTTCATGTTAGCATTCTGGTTAAATATTTTGATTAAATTATCAGTTAGTTGATTCATGTATATTGCATACCTTATCTACATTTTATTTTTGCCGATCCAAATATACCCTGCGTTGAAAAGTTGGCTTCTCCAAAATCCTATTTTCTATGTCGTCCTCTTTTTAGTATTTTATTTTCTGAGCATCATGTTTATTGGTAGAGTTTAGATTAGTAAATGTGCCTTTGTATGAATCATTTCTAAATGATGTAATGTCCAAGAAAACAATTTTAATACTTGCGCAAGTTGAGGTATGCAAACCGTGCAGCCTTTATCAATACAAAATGATTATAGGTTCAAAATTTACACTTTACGCTTTTTACTTAGAAAAACAGAAGAAATGATGCATGATTAATTTATTTTGATGTTCTGTGAAGAAGGAAAATAAAGGTTTATTTATGACGTTTTATATGCATCATCATTTTGTTTCATATTTGTTTTAAAAAAGCAACAATAATAATGATACAATACACGATTAATTAAATATTTGAACTATCCTGCTCAGCGTATTGGAGAAGACATCAGAGATGTACTCCAGAGTGTACCACCTTTTACTTTGGTTTGCGTCGGCATCTTCAGCTTTTGCTAAATGACAGTTAAATAGATTTACTTAACTTCAATCAAGTCATTATAAATATTTTCGTTTGAACTATGTAGTTTTTTTACCTTCATATAGTAGTTGTAACTGCAAAACTTCCTCTGCCTCTCCTAAAGAATTTTTGCCTGTATTACAGAATTTCGTGGAGACAAAATGGATTAGAATACAATGTACATGCATAATTATAATTAAGCTCAACTCGATACTGCCATAAGTATTAATCTTACTGAGACATCGATAAGTTTTAAAGTCCTGTTCCTGAAGGTTGAAAATTGTTAGGCGCATATTACGAATTGTTTGACCTGATTCAACTTCTTCAATAAAGTATTTTGAATTGTCCGATTTGAGAGTCTTTCCTTTATTATCAAGCCAATCATTTACTCCTAGAGGGAAAGCCTCTACATAGCATTCTAAGGTCACATTAGAATTACTCCTTGCCACGATCAATTGATCTGGTATCGATATCCTGGGACCTACTACATTAATAAGTAAAGAATAAAGAAAAAGTTTTGAAATATCTGTATTTTGAATTACTTATTTTATTGCTTTAATCCACTTTAATCAAGGAATTGACATAACTTACTTGAGAGCAACGATGATTCGTTTGAAGAAGCCTGAATACCATTTTCACTTTCGTTAGAACTTTCGCCAGTACTGGCATTTAAAGTTGGTTCGTGTTCCAGGTCCCCATAATGATATCCGAAATTACGAGGCCGTCCTTGTGACCTTCTTCGATATCCTCTGGATGCGAAATTATTTGAAACAAGAAGTGAAACTACGAAAAGTATAATTATTGATCGAAACATACTTATTTTGTTTAATAAAGTTTCTCTAAATATTCTACCAAGCGAGAACGTGAAGCGAATGGAATAAATGTTATTTGTGAATCAAGTCATTCGTGATTCTCCATGAAGTTGGCTCCTGCTCTATTCTTTTAAGCTAGTGTGAGGCATTTACACAAGACTTATTAAAAGCCATAAAATCTTAAGTGAGATTTATGGGACATCAAAAGAGCATCAATTAATTTCCAGAAAGAAGTTCAAGTATGAATTGAAATGAAATTGAAAGAGCGATTGGTGTTGCTGCTGATGATATGATGTTGAGCTGCTAGAAGGCTTTTTGGCTTTGTTCTACATGCGAGCGTAGAGCTCAACAATTTATTTCTCAGAATGGTCCACAGAGTTTAAATTCAAGTATGGGAAAATCTCAGACCATGTCTAGTTGATATCTTTCAATTCAGATAAAAGTACTAGGTCAGTTCATGAAGTCATCCAAATCCAAACGTGTGGAAGAATATCCATAATTACTAGTGTCATATCCTCAATTAAATTACTTTTTACTTTTGAAAGTGTAAATCTGGTGCTGGAATCTTATCAATCATTAAAATGAAACCCACAATCGAAGCGCCATCGGTTAGTGAGGAGGAGATTAAAAAGCTGGGGGAATTTTTACGTGATCCAGAGAAGCCCCTCAAAGCTCGTTTCCGTGCACTATTCACATTGAGAAACATTAAAGATCCAGTTGGCAATCCAAGAAATCGGAAAATGTTTTAGCGATTCTTCTGCGCTATTGAAACACGAACTGGCATATTGTCTTGGCCAGATGCAGTCCTCGGAGGCCATTCCAGTTCTCAAGGAGGTGCTGGAAAATGCACAGGAACATCCGATGGTCCGACATGAAGCAGGTACATACACCCAAACGACATAATAATGTTTTCAACGTGAAATATTTTTGGTTGTGATGCTCATTATGCAACCATTATTTAATGAACTTTTAGCGGAAGCGTTGGGTGCTATTGGATCTGACGAGTGTTTGGAACTTCTCCAGCGTTACGAGAAGGACCCTGAAGAAGTTGTACGAGAAACCGTGGAATTGGCACTGGGCCGCATCACTCAAAGTTAAAAAGGATAATGTAACCGCTGACCAAACTAGTCCTTATTTGAGCGTTGACCCAGCTTTTCCAATGGATTGCAAGGATGTGAAGGATTTAGAGGAGATTCTGTTGGACGAAAAACTTCCTTTGTATAAAAGATACCAAGCTATGTTCTCGTTGAGAGATTTAAATACTCCTGAAAGTATCAAAGCACTTTGTAAAGGTGAGTAATATGTTCTGATAGCTTAATGTTTCAATTTTTCTCCTGACTGATTTTTATTCAAACAAATTATTAATGAGTATGAATAATTCAGAAATGCATTTATATTTTAGGATTCCAAGCTAAAAGTGCACTATTTAGACATGAAATAGCTTTCGTCCTTGGTCAGATCCAAAGTCCAGAGTCTATCGCTGCTCTTCAAATGAATTTGAGAGATTTACAAGAAAATGAAATGGTACAGTCAAAGTCCAACAATTTTTTACCTTAAATGTTGAATTCGTGAAATACATTGGTTTTAATTTTTTGAAAAGTTCTTGAAGCTGAATGACGCCTATTCATTTTACACATTCGTAAAACATCATTACTGTAAATTAATTTGTTAAATTAATACTATTTTGTATTTTTGAAGTGAAACCAGAAATAAAATTTTTATTACGTGCGTTTCCAACCCAGACTAAGCAATTCACATACCTGTCCCACAATACCCCAATTGAGTACATGTCCGAAGCATGTTTTATGTATTTCTATTGAATGAAATGAATATTTTTATTGCAAGTATTTCTTTTGAACGTGAAATCAGAAATGTAAGTGGAGAAAATCATCAACGTTCAGTCAACAATCAGAATCAAATTACAAATGCTTTGCACAATCATATCGGATATCTCTAGAGCGAAATATGTTTGAACATTTTTAAAGTTGCCGATGCTATATCCAATTTCTGGGCAAGAGTTCAAAGTTTTTCTATACACTCTTTTCCTTAAAAAGTGTTTCCAGAAACGTATGAAAACCTTGCCATTACGGTTGGGAATCGATGCTAGGCTCACCACTAGAAAAACAATTACAAATATTGAGATTGCAATGATAATACATGCCATCACTACAACGATCGGTACGACATCATGCATAATTATGGCGACGTAGGTACTGCAACTGGCAAGCATGACCCCAACCATGACCAAGTCTTGAAGACATGACTTGCTCAAGGAAGTTCCTAATTGGACTAAAACTTGAATTATACGAAACCTTTGATAATACATCGGGAAACAAAGATTTATGGACCTTTTCACGGGACATAATTTAGTCGAAAGGATTTCCACACCTTCGATGAAGCAAATTATAGCGAGTATTATGGAAAGCATGACCCACACACCGAAAGTCACTGTGCTTAAATACTGCAAGTGTATTAAAGTCATCACGAAATATTTTTGCCAATTGTTGCTGAAGCGCACTGAGAGGAATTCAGTGAGGATAAGTTCTAGAGCGTCGTAATCTACGATGATGCACAATAGCATTACCAATGTTGGATAAGCTCCGAAACTAAGGCTGAAGAAGTAAATGAACAGTTCTTTTTCTGTTGGTCTTCTCTTTTCTCTAATGTCTATCTCCAATGGTAAGATTTTCATGCGTTGGTTTATGGTGTACATTAAGTCGTCCGCGTGTTCGGTTGTCAATCGATAAAAAGAGAATGTAATGTAATCCAGACAAAAGATAATTGTGTAGAATATCAATTGCTCAGATTTACTGTGGGAATAAGTTTTCCAGTTGAAGATTAAAAAAACAATGCGATAAATGGCGAACACCATGTAAAATATTATTCCTGAAAGCATCGTCCAGCGAATTAATTTGTGGACTGGTTCATGGAATAACGGATTTTTTACGAAGTGGTATCTGGGTAAAACGAGCAGAAAGGAAAGGGGGATAAGGTTCTGAAAGAGGAATTGAACCTTTAGTGCTCCCACTGAAAGAAACATTTTGAATTTGAGCCCAACAAGAACGGAATCTGCATCATATATAATAAGTATGCATTTTACATGATAAGTGGTTCAGTTTTTGTGCAAAATGACATGTAAGCACTATATGTTAACAGGTAGACAATATAGCAATTTATTTCACCTATTATTTAAATATTTTATTCCATGTATTCGTTGGATATGCAGCTAAAAAACAAAACGTACCAGAAGTAGTTTTTTCTTTTAAACAAGAAAATCGGTTCAAATACAAAATCTTGATATATTTTTTTGCATTCGAGTTACTGTTAAGAAGACCGGTTAAAAGGTAAAAAGTTAGGATAATATAACACTTACTTGAAAATCACATGAGATACCTGAAGCGAGTAAAATGTCAAATAAAATAATTTTGTATCTTAAAATTCTACAAAATTAATTATTAAAATATTTTGCACCAAAATCAATAATTTTTTAAACTTAACATTTCGGTTTTGTAGAAGCTCTACAGGAAAAAAAAGAAAAAATTCGTTTTACGTTTGCATTGAAAATAATCACCTTTTACAAAGAATTTTTTCATATGCACAATGTACAACCTTAATTTGAGAGTGTTTGCACTGACGTGGTTCTGCTGCGTTAGAAAATGACCTACATAATTTCTCATTTTATCTCTTTTGGTAATAGGAAATCCAGCCTGTGAAAATATTTTGAAGGAGTATCTAAAAGATGACGAAATGGTGGTTTGAGAAAGTTGCTTCGTAGCACGAGATATTTGTGATTACGAAATAAATGGCAAGTTTCAGTATACCGACCGTTTTAATTTACCAACAATTCTTGATACTGGATTCGTCAACTTATTTTACTATGTCCTATTCCTAAGTAAATAGTAAATTAATTTCTTATATTAGGTAATACTATTTTGTATTTTTTAAGTAAAATTTCAAACTTTTTACTTTGAAGTAAAAAGTAAAACAATAAATAAAATTTTTCTTACGAACCTTTCCAACCTAGCCCAAGCAATTCATATCCTGTCCCATATTACCCCAAGGATGTGTAGATTTCATAACGAACCTATCTCCACCCTGACATTTCATCTTAGCATAATATTAAATCAGTTTAAATTCTAAGTATGCTTTAGCCATATAGCCATATTGTTAGATCTGTGTTGACTAACGACAGGTGTGAAACGAAAAATATCTTTATTAATTAAGTAATAGTAATAGATTATAGGTATTATAGTATAAACAACAACGAGAATTTGATACGCAGGAATAAATAAAACACTCTGATACAATATCCATCTGCCACCTACGCGGTTATTTATCTTAAATGTAAACTAATGGTAAGGTACAGTGGAATCTTCTTTAGAAAACTATCATGACAGTCCCAGTCTCATGTCATAGTTCAGCGGACTACCAGAATCAAATTACAAATGTTCTGCATAATCATATCCGATATCTCTAGAGCGAAATACGTTTGAACATTTTTAAAACTACCTATGCTATACCCAATTTGAGGACAGGAATCTAAGGTTTTTCTATACTCTTTCTTTCTTAGAACGTAATTCCAGAAGCGTCGGAATGCCTTGCAATTTTGGTATGGAATCGAGGCCAGTCTCACCACTAGAAAAACAATTACGAATATTGAAAGGGTAATGATAATACATGCAATGACAACAGCGATCGGTACGATTTTATGCATAATTATGGCGACGTAGGTACTGCAACTGGCCAACATTACCCCTACCATGACCAAATCCTGAAAACATGACTTGCTCATGAAAGTTTCGATCTGGACTAAAAGTTGAATTATACGAAACTTTTGATAATATATCGGGAAGCAAAGATTTATAGATCTTTTCGCGGGACATAGTTTGGTTGATAGGATTTGCACACCTTCGACGAAACAAATGAAGCGGAGTATTGTGGACAGCATGA
>JAHZMX010000245.1:0-14038 GCA_027743895.1 Seira musarum
CTTCAATTATTTCTTACATTCCAAACAAGCATCCTGCCAAATGCGCAGCATGGTCCATAAACCTCCATCCTGATAAAAGACCTGCGACGTCTACTGCGAGAATACACTTGAGCGCCTAAAAAAAATCGGATCGGATTTAGGTAAACTCATCTCCGATAGTTAAAACTCTATTGCCAACTGTTGTGCTGTGTTTTATACAACTTACCGTATCAGCAGTAAATTGGATTCCGGGTAAAAATATAATTCCTAGTTGAATATCAGGCATTCTTGTACAGACTAAACCTAAGATCCCCATAATGGCACCAGACTGTTAAACGAAAACGATAAGATCATGTTAACCTCAGATGACTAATCTGTTGATTTAATATCATTAAAAGAAGAACTTACAGCGCCCAACGATGGTACATTACTTCCAATCAAGATTTTATGAAGATGGGATCCTAAAGAGGCGACTGTTCCGGATGTCAAGTACAACGCTAGAAACTGTTCCTTTCCCATGATTTGGGCAGCGGCTGTGAAAACATCATTTTATTAAACACATTAAATACTTTTGTTGGAGTTGAAGGTCATGAATTAAGAGGAAGTCGACGAAGTCGTTATATCCGTACCTGGTATGAATGAATGGAGGACAAACATATTGGCACACAAGTGAAAAATTGAGTAATGGCTGAAGATGGAGAAAACCATTGGTAAACACACAGCCCCTGTGGTGAAGAAACAAAGACACTACATATTCAACAAACATAAGTAAATGCAGTAAACTCTTTCTAAATTAGCTCCCTCCGGTCAAGCCTCCACAAAGACTAGGCCAGACACAGTTTAATGCTTTAAGTCCTTTCTAAATAAGGTTAAATAATTCCATTTAAGGCACCTGAAGCAAGTTTTTATGTACTTAAGCAAACATTTCTCACTTCTCCCCACAAACTTTCAACAGATTTCTGACTTTTTTCAACACGAATTAAGTAATTAAGAGATAAAAAAACAATTTCCGGTGAAATCATTCCTCATTTTTTACACATAACTGCCATAAATAAATAAATTGGACTTTCCAGTTTCTACTTTGGATGCTTTCTTAGAAAGAGTTTGATGAATTCATAATTACAAGACTTGCAATTAAATTATTTTACTTACGTCCCATTGGAGCACAACTAAAGTAAGTTATCATCGTCTTCGAAAAGGCAGGCATCCTCCAAGCCAGACAGACCAACCCGTTGATAATGCAGATAGGCCAGAACACCTTTTAAATTACGTTACGTTACTTACGTCCCATTGGAGCACAACTAAAGTAAGTTATCATCGTCTTCGAAAAGGCAGGCATCCTCCAAGCCAGACAGACCAACCCGTTGATAATGCAGATAGGCCAGAACACCTTTTCTCCTGGACTGAGGGAGTTCCACCATGATTCCAATCGAATACTTACTTGACTCCGCTGTAACAAAAGACAACATAATCTGGGGTAATGGGAGACGCCAGTCCAAACTGATTATAATTAACTTCTGCATTAAATGCGAATTGACTTATTCTTACCGAACGATTTGGACTAGAAGAATTATCATCTCCCGAAGGTCCTCCAAATCCTGGTATACTCGACAGAGAAAACCTTCCATGAGCGACTTGCTTCCTAGTATTCTTCATACTGCCAAATGGTGCATCCAATGATACTTGTCGTTCCTACCTAAGTATAACCAGAATCAGAGAAATATTAACGCTTTTAACGGTCAGGATTAATAGTCCAGATAGTTTTAATTGAACTTACAAGTGCTGTAAACGCGATAGGTTTAAAAATTAAATGGTATCGATCCATCCCGGTCAACCGGCTCGGTACTGGTGGATATTCATACACCCGCTGGTGTTAGCTGATTCTCTTGGTTGTTCTTCGATCCCTTTGGAGGGTGAGATTGAGGTTGCTTTTCTGCTTTTCTCCTTAGAGTTCGAACGAATAATGTATTCCAAGAATTCGGTAATTTTGTCGATGAGTTTTGTGGCTGTGGAAGGAACGCTGAAAATTTTGACTTGGGTACTCTCCCCAATTGGCCGAATTGAACCCAACAAGAATTTATCCATCCTGAAGACTTGAAGGAATTGGTTAGCCGCCCATTCTGGGCAACTATTTTACAGGAATTTTTGACATTGGGAGGTTCTGGAACGTGGAATTGACCTCTACAATTCAGAAAAAAAGTTGAATTAAAAAATTGTTAGTAAAATGGTAAGGTACGTAACCTAGGCATGTCAATGCCAACATGAGCGTTAGCGTTAGTAATTCAACTGTGGAGTTACCTTCGCACAGCAGTGCCGGCATTTTTGAGGAAACGGAAGAGCTTCTCAGGGCCACTCATCTTCGATTGAACTTTTGGAATCCCGAGTAGATTTAGGGGAATTTAATTTTCCAATAATTAAATGTTAACGTTGTAAATCGTTTCAAACATGCACATACAACGTAACAATTTTAACTGCAGTTATGAAGGAAATGCCGTCGGGTGCTTCATTCCTTTCAGGATCCTGAGGACGTTACACTGTTTGTTTGTTCACATTTATCGTTTGTAAACTGAACATTCAACGACTTAAGGAACCTTAATAAGCAATTATGATGATAATGAAATGAACTTTATGAGGAATTGTAACGATTTAATTAAACCGTTCATAATTATAATTCACTTTCTTTTTTTGATGTGCTTTTGCTTTTACGCCTTTGATTCTGCTTTCTTATTTGGACCTACACTTTACCGGGTTTGCTTTGGGGCTAAGGGATCACCGCTGAATGCGTTCTCCTCACTCGTGCCAGCTGTTGTGTTATGCGGCACGTACATCATTTGTGCCTATTGCGTCTCTATTTCATAACCAGAGCCCACTTCCTTTCTCCATAAATCGGATCGGTGTCTCGGTGAGATAATTAATCAGGATAAGATATTCTTATGATTTAGTCTATAATTCAACCGAAATATTTTTTTTAATTGTGTTTATCTATTGTGGCTGCTTTTGATTTAGATTTTAGATTGAAGATTGGAATATTGTCCAGTGAAAGTAAAGACCAGACGCGGTGTTCTCCAGTCCCGGGCACCTTTAGGTCAAGGGAAAAGTGAAGCCTTGACAGAACCATATTTCTTGCCTTAGTCGACCAAAGGAACATTCACGACAATGAGTGTGGTTGGAGCGTGAGTATTTTTTTTAAACTAAAGAAGATTCTTTAGAATCGGTACTGAACAGATAAAGAAGTAATGTAGGTCCAGGTATTTTTGGCATTTAATGTACAAATGTCCGCCTTTATTTTTGCAGACTGTGTTCTCGCCAGACCCTCCGCATAGGAAAGACAGGGATTCAATGGGTACCACTTCGACCTGGAACAAATTGGTAAGGATTTTGTTTCAAATAAATAAATAAAGGAAAATTGAGTATCAGAAACGACAATATAAGCCTTACCCCCTCGTCTTTAACGAAGAAAAGTCTGGGGTTTAGCGGGGACTTTGCCGAATCTTTTGAAAATTAATGGCCATCTATCTTTGCCCTTCTTCTATTTCAGAGAAAATATTTGATTCCTTGTTATTTTCTTGATTATTTCAGGCTCTCCACGACTTCGTGTTTCAAATCGTACGAGCCCTTGAGACCAGGAGAGCCTTTCTTTGAAAAGAATAAGCGCCTGAATCGTCCTCTTTCTCCACATCTTACCATTTATAAACCCCAGATTACAATGGTTCTATCCATTTCGCACCGTGGAAGTGGACTGGCATTGTCCGGTTTGATGTCAGGATTCGCAATTGGTAATTTTTAATTTGCTTCATTTCTCGTAATCTTTATTTTATTCCAAAAAAAGTTTTTTGTTTCCAGACCTAGTTTTATTTTAATCGCTTACGTTTCCCCCCTTTTAGGAATGTTGGCTCTTCCCCACAGTTTCCCCTACTATTACCAAGTCCTCACAGCTACTCCAACCGGTGCTGCACTTCTCTTCTCTACACTGGCTTCGTCGTTAGCCGCTGCTGCAATGTAGATTTAAGTTTTGAAAAAATTCTCCAGAATGAATTCAATTTAAAGACGTGTATATTTATGCTGCAGGTAATGTAATAATGAAAAATGTAGTAAAACCTGAATAGCCATGTTTGTATTTAAGTATTTGGCAAAAAGTATTTATTCGAGTAAAGGTTTCATAAATTCCACTACAACTTCAAAATACGTAATTCAGTCATTTCACTATGTCCAGAATGTTATTAATTATACCCACTTATCGATGGAATAAAGTTGGAAG
This sequence comes from Seira musarum, assembly GCA_027743895.1. Classification (NCBI taxonomy): domain Eukaryota; kingdom Metazoa; phylum Arthropoda; class Collembola; order Entomobryomorpha; family Entomobryidae; genus Seira; species Seira musarum. The sequence goes on from JAHZMX010000245.1 coordinate 4,238, forward strand.
ATGGACATCAATATGAAACGAAATCGTTTGATTGTTTTATGCAAAACATCATTTCGTCACAAACATTTCCATATCCAAAAGTTATTTTCGGTGGACTTTTGCATTTGTAAGTATTGAGCACATAGTTATTGTTGATCTTTAATCCTCATTTCCTTTTCGAATAAAATAATTAAAATATGATTATGATTAAAGACGAGCGGAACGAACAAGCACAATCCAACTTATCCATAAATAGGTATGCGATGTGAATGTACCCTGCCCTATGACCGTGCCCATTTGCGAATTCACCCGCCAGCGCGTAACCGTAAAATTTTGAACGATTAATTTATTTCATGGAAACGATTCTGATACTGATTTGATTTTATCGATTGAATTGGAATAATGGAAAAAAGAAAACAATGCAATTGCCTGTGCTTGTATCTGACTGACTGAATATCGGTAATCTAGTTTTTGTCTTATATATAGTCCAAATGAAATCAATATGAACTAATTGATTTAGTTGCAGGATTGGAATTGTAACGAGAGCAAAGGACTCGCAGAAAGCAAGTAGTTTCCGACATCGGCATCTTGAGTTCGAGGGAAAGTGAATACAGAACAGAGCCTGATAGTTCCGTGGTTCCGTCTTTTGGTGGCGCACACGATGAGCGTGATTGGAGCGTAAGTCATTTAAATCTAAAGCAAATAATTTTAGAATCCGATGTCGATAAAGCAGCAACTGTAACTGATTTACGATTAACTTCTAATAGCGTAACGAACCTAAGTATTTATTAAATTGAATTTTGCAGACTGTGTTCACGCCAGATTCTCCGTTTGGGAAAAACTGGGATTAAATGGGTTCCTGCGAAAGCTGGTACAAACTGGTAAGATGGCATTCATCTTCAAAAATTAAACGATTTTTTAGAACCTGAGATCAAGAGAAACGGCCAGTTCGTGATCAATAAAGTTTAAAGGTGAAGAGTTGATCTTCAATGTTTTCAGGATTTCTTCGACGTCTTCTTGCTTCAAATCTGATGAATACAAGCCCATAATGCCGGATGAGGACTACTTTGTGAAGAATAAGCGCCTCAATCGTCCCATGTCCCCACATCTCACCATCTACAAGCCGCAACTAACTTCCTTGTTATCAGTTACTCATCGTGGATGTGGACTAGCACTGTCCGGTTTGATGTCGGGATTTGCAATTGGTAGTTATTAATTTGCCCCATGAGCTAGAAAATCAGTTTATTTGATCATCTCATTTTAATTTTATCATTTTTTTTTTGTCGTTCAAGGAATGATGATTCTTCCCAAAAGTTTCCCGTACTACTATCAAATCCTCACAGCAAGCCCCACTGGAAGCGCACTTCTGTTCACTGCGAAATTCATCGTTGCTTTCCCATTCATGTTCCACTTTGCTAACGGAATCCGTCACTTGTTTTGGGATATGGGGAAAGGTTTCGAGATCAAGGATGTTTACATAACTGGCTATATCGTGCTCGCCATTTCACTGGTCTTGACACTTGCCGCTGCTGCAATTTAGATGTAAGTTTTGAAATCCTCTATAAAACCGTTTTAGGATTCATTCAAAGGGAAGTTTAAATGATATTAATGCATTGTCTAAGTTGTATATTGATCTGAAGAAAAGATTCAATAAGATCTGATCTACACTATTTATTCATTTCAGTCAAATAATGTCCAGAATGTTATACCGTTTTAATTTTGTTGAAAATCTAAATAAAGTTGGAAATTGGGGATGAAAAATCTACTTTGAAAATAATTCTATTGGGTAATTCTGCAAATCAGATCGCTTCCGGATGAGATTCTTCATTAATCTCATGTTGCCCCTTCAACCCATTGTGCAATTTAGTTTTTGTTAAACTTTAATCAACTATTTCGAGTTTTTGTCATTTAGATGGGCTTGGACCTAGGATGCTAATCTACTTGTCTAATCAAGGCATAAAAGAATCATTGAGGAGTCATAAACAAGCATAATAATAAAAATATTTGACAAATCAAAAGAAGATAGACTGACAATTTCAATTTTTTAATTCAAGTAAGCAATTTTAGTACAAAATTCTAAATGTGACAAGGCATTCAACACAAACAAGCATAATAATAAAAATATTTGACAAATCAAAAGAAGATAGACTGACAATTTCAATTTTTTAATTCAAGTAAGCAATTTTAGTACAAAATTCTAAATGTGACAAGGCATTCATTCATATTCACAGTCGGAAACCAGACGCGCACATTATTTATTTAACTTTTGATTTGATTGCAAAATGTTTTAGCAAAATTAGTGCTTTGTTCAGTAATTAAGATTACGAGAGGTTCACGTATAAAAATCGCGAGTGCGTACAGTACAGCAGCAATTAAAATTGTATAAACTTAAAAAAACGAATTACAATCGACATCGACAATCGACAGACAGCCATATTATTATTGCATTTTAAGGAATCAATCTTCCTCGGAGTCCTCTTCACTGCTATTATCATTCCCCCTTCCTCTAATGGTCTTAATAACCTGTCGTTTCTTAGCCTTAAACTCAGGCGGATTCAATTTATCCCCTTCATAATCAATACCATCAAGTCTAGCTAACCGCCACTCCAACATCTCCGTCTTGAAGTCATCCACCCCTCCAAGATCCGTGAATCCAATGATCCTATCCACAACAATTGCATCCTTCAACACCAAAATGGTTGGGAGAACTTTAATCTTCAATCGATCAGTGAGGAATGGTGACTTTTCAGCGTTCAACTTAACAAATCGGGTTTCAATGTGATGTTGGGCAATGATCTTCAAGTGCTTATCAACAATTTTACACCTCTCCGTAGCCTCCCGAAAGAAGTGGACCACAACCCTTGCTGATTTCTTGCTCACGTCAAAGAAGGTCTTCTCATCCGGGATTTCTTCATATTCTCCGTGACCCTTCTTCTTCCATTCTTGCTTCTGAGCTGCCATTTGTTTCAATCGTTTCATCCTCTCCTCCTTTAGCTTTTCCAGTTCATCGGGATTCTTAAGACGCTCGATTTCTTCATCCACTTGTTTCTCGATTTCCGCTGTGGCTTGAGCCACCGCTTGACGAAGTTGGGTTTCAAATTGCTCCATTATTTCAAAATTCTGGAGAAAATAAAAATTAAATGAAACTTCCCTTGTCCTATCCACTTTACACTATATTCACGAAAAGGCGATATCATAAAATCGTGACTTCCTTACCTTGCCTACGCTACACTTTAATTATGCCGTAGATATCAGACCAGACCAGACCACGAGGTTGATTGAATTGAGAACGCCCACACTCCAAAACTCCTGACTTGTCTTGATTCCCTGAAGCTAAATTTCTCTTCGTCTACGTGGGCGAGATCAAAAAGAAGGCTTGAAACTAAGTACCAAGAAAAACAATCTGTTCAAATGGGGTCTGTCACTATGTTTATAGAACACAATATTGCACCAATTAATTTTTAATTACAAGTTTAAATACTGACATCTCCAGAATGAAATCGTTTAAATAAATTGGGAAAATTCCCTTACTTACAACGTGAGTGATGATGATGTCACCGCTATTAACTCATTAGCCGTCCCGTGTATAACTATTCCTGATGAAGTCTTGACCAAAAAAAAAGTGAGCCGAGTAGTAAACAATGCAATGCAAAAAGGAATGAAAGGAAAAGGAATCATCTGACCGCTCGCTCGTCCTCTTAAAAAACTTGATATTTTTGTTACATTACCCCAAAATGAGAAGAATGCAATGCAATAATGTAAGAAAAATAAGACACGACAGATCGAAATTATGAAGAGATAAACACATTTTTTATGTCTGTTATAAATTAGGTCAATTTAGTTAGATAGCTTTCTCGTTAATCTCCAATTTTCAGCCAAAATTTGGTCCTTTGGAATGACGTGTTTTGTGAAGCAATTAATAAAAGTTTATGATTTTGATCGGTGAAAAACTGATTCTTTTTCTTTTGGTCGGTGTCGATCAAAAGTTAAAAACGAAATTGAAGGTATGACCTCGACCTCAATGGCAAAAAAAAATATGATGTGTCGTTAATGAATTACTTAATTGAGTTGCAATTTCGCAGTAACTCGAATGATTGTTGGTTTGTCTTCATTGGAAATCCAGATCCAGACGAAAGCTGTAAAAGTGCGCTGGTCCTGCCATGACAGATGTAGACATTTAGTCGATAAGCTGATCTGACCACTGACCAGACTTTAAAGCTCAATTTGATGCTCATCATAAAAAACGGCCAGAAAGTGATAGATCTCCAAAGTTTCTAGTCCTCAATACAAAAACTATTACGGGTCGTTGCGTCGGTCGTTCGAGTTGCATAACTTCAGTCTTACTTTTATAAACCGTTTGGCGTGATGGAAGGAGAAGACATTGATATAGGGGAGGCCAGTGATGCAAACACAAGTAACACCACAACTTCCGACAGCAGTAGTGTGATTACTCAGATTGAGAAGCTGAAATTATGCGATGAGGAGTCGGATGACGACGACGATGATGTCGATTCCTTGGAAGGTGATGAAACTGGAAGTGGTGAACCTTGCAGAGACGGATAGTGTTGAACAGGAGGCTGTTGGTACTGGTGCTGGGGATGGAGAGGGTGAAGACGACGATGATGATGACGATGAGACTTGGATTGATGTTAGGGAACTGAAGCAAATGAGTTTGGAGGAAATTAGAAGTCTCAAAGCTATTGATGATGATGAGGCACCGACAGCGAAACCTCAGAAGGATAGGAGAAGGGTGGATATGCCAGTTACAAAGGTGGAGTGGAATAGACTAGATTATACGGTTATATTGTTCTTGTGTAAGTGTATTTTTTCACGGATTTTATTATTGCAGGTCGTTGTCAGAAGATTACCTCCGAAAATCACCATCGAAGGTTACCTCCAGGAATTGACAGAAGTTCCAAACTATAATTATATTCGTCTTGTTCCTCCAAACAAGGATTTCCCTTCGCGTGAGTGCATCAGATCTTAAAAATATTTCCTATTTTCTCAATTCAAAAATTGCACATTCGCTAATTTTGATCCGTTGGTTTTTGCAGGTGTTAGTAAAAGAAGTACTCTTTACATCAATTTTGAATGTGAAGACGAGGCATTTTGGTTTAAGGAAAAGTACAATAACATGAAATTTTTCGATGATAGAGGAAACGCCTACATAGCCTGCGTAGATTTCTCATTTTTTCAAGATGTTCCTGGTTCGCCTACTCCCTCTCCTCCCAATGAACCCGAAGACCCAGACGCTGTCCCTGAAACTGTGGAAGAGTCAGAAGATTATAAAGAATTCTTACAAAAATATGAAGAAGATCCTTATTTCTTTGTGATGCAGAAACCAGAAGTTATCCCCACACCGGATGTTATGCTTGAAGAAATTTTAAATAAGAAAGTTGAAGAACCCGAAAACACACCACTTCTTCGTTTCCTCCGTGATCGGGATCAAAAGAAAGAGCAGGTACTGAGGGACCGTGAAGCGAGGCTTAAGGAGAAGGAAGCTGCTCGGAAGAAAAGGAAAGAGGAGTCTGCAAAGAGGCGACAGAAAGAGAAGGAGGAAGCAGCAAAACGAAGACAGAAGGAGCGAGAAGAAGCTGCTGCAAAACGGAAAGCTGCCGAAGAAAGTGCAACTGGAGGAGGTGCCGGTGGTGATCAAGAGAAAGAGAAGGACAATAAGGATAAAGTATGTTCATATTGACTTAAAAATGATTGAAAAATATCGTAAGACGTCTTAAGTTTTTGGACAAATACTAAAATATTTCTTGGATGTTTTTCTCAGGATTCAAAAGAAAGAGATAAAAAAGACCGGAGAAGGGAACGCGATAGAGAAAGGCAGAGAGAAAGGGATCGGGAAAGACGGTTACGTAAAGAAAAAGAAAGAGAAGCTGCCCGTAAAGCAGAAAGTACAAATACAACCTCAACAGAAAAGACCTCCAGTACAAAGTCAATCTGGGAAGGATTCCTCAATAGAAAAGGACCAGGGTTCCGAATTAAAGAAGTCTAAAGGTTCAGTTACATACTCAAAAAGTGGGAATGTCACAAGATGGTCGGAAAATAGTGGTCCGAGGCCGAGAAAGGTAATTAAACAAATTAGCGTTCATCATTTTTGATTCAATTCATTTGATATTTTAGGAACTTAAAATAATTTAATTTCTCATTTCTTTCAGGCCGATAAAGTCAAAGAAGATTCAAAGAAATCTCAAAATACCTCAGGTAATAATAGCAATAACAATCAAAAGGATAAGGATCGCCCTGGTTCAGCTTCAACATCCACCGAAAGACTACCTGTAGAAAAAGACAAGGAACCCGGAACTGCGTCTTCGTCAACATCAAAATCCACATTTGGAAAACCTTTCCCAGTGAAAGATACAAAACCCGCAGCAATAATAACAAGTAGTAATGATCAGTCAAATAGTCAAACCACGAAAGACAAGGAAAAGACAGATAATGGAGCGGATAAAAATACAAAGACCGATGGTAACGGTAACGCCGAAGGTGGGGGTACAACAAAGAGAAGAGTCGTTAAGAAGATAATCAAAGTGAAGAAAGTTATAAAGGATGGTGAATCTGCTTCAACGACATCACAATCTCAACAAGATTCTACAACAGAAAATAAAACAAAGAAGATTATCAGGGTTGTGAAGAAAAGCTCAAAAGCAGGTTCGGAGGATGCAAGTGGGAATAATAAATGTGCCTCCAAAGCAGAACCAAAATCAGATCATAAAGGAGATGGTGATACAACTACAACTACCGAAGCTGCCACAGGAACCTCCGGAGATAAACCCACATCAGAGAGGGAAAAAGACAAGGAAAGAAGAAATAGAAAAGGTCGGCCAGAAATCCAGATTTATCGTCCAGGCAGTTTACGTGGAGGAAGTTCAAAGTCCTCCAGTGGTAATAATAGTGGTGGTGGTGGTGGTGGCGGTAATAATGGCGACGGCGAAAAAGATCGTGATAATAATAATACGTAGTTTAATTAGTAGAACAAAATAATATAACGCGTAAATTCATTTTATTTACGCTTAAGTCAAATTCAGATATTTCAGAATGAAATAGTAAAAACAATTATCGATTTTTTACAAAACGTTAAATTATCAGTAATTTATTAAGTTGGTTCCAAATCATTTCATTTCAAAATTAACATGTACCATCCATCCATACACAATTTCATTTTAGTTTGCATTTTAAATTTTATAATCCGAATTAGGTTCGTTATTCTCATGTTGCCCATATCACTTGTCGCTCTTGATTAAGTCGGATTTTTTAAAAGTATGTTCCAATGTCTATTGGAATGAATAGGAGTACGAGGCAATGACAAACTTCAGTTCTGATTATCATCCTCCTCCTCCAATAAGTCATCATCGACGCTTCCAGCAATTTCAAATAATCTTTCCTCCTCCTTCTCAGCACCCTCCTCTTCTCCATCGCTATTGATTTTAATTACAGGTGTTGTTGACTTCACTTCCTTCTCCTTTTCCTCAGGATTCAGGTAACTTTGTTCTCCGAAACAAAATGTTTGATTGACAGGGAATAGATATTCCATTGAGAACGTTGTAATGTCCAATTTTCTCACGCAGATAATCCGTAGTCATTCGATCGATGTAAGGAGTTCGGCTTAAAACAAAAGTGGAAAGAAACTTTTTTTCTGATTCGGGATCGGAACAATGGAGAAGGATTAGCCAAGTGGTGTAGTCCGTATCAATTACGTCAGTGTTATAAACGCCTTTATCTAAAATGAACAAAATTTTCATGTCATGAAGACAAAGGAATGAAATGTTTAAAATTTTAAATGATATTTTGAATTTAATGTACATGGATTTTCTGTGTGCCTCCAGTGTTCAGGTCTTCGTGGGTCTGGTATTTGCCATGTCATATTTCCGGTTTGTGATTCACCTCCAGGATCATCAGCGTATCTAAAAATGTATTTAATCAGTAAAAATTAAATCGGTTACAATATGACCGCTCACATCCATTCAAAGGAATTATTCATTTTCCTAATCAATCACTCCATCACGGGTGGAAATGGCGGATTTACATCATAATATAATTCGTTTTTAAAAAATTCTGGAATTAAATGAATATAACGGATTCTCATCCTCAAGCATCTACTTTTTCTGGGGCATCGTGAGAATAATTAGTAAAACTATATACTAAAAACAGTTACAAAGTAATAATTAAAAGTGTTGTAAAATTAATAGAATAATTAATCTATTAATTACACATAAGTTAGCTTCATTATCATGTCCATATATCCACTGGAAAGTCCAAATTCCGCCCTCATGCAGTGATACGTCAATGCCTCTTCAGAGCTTGAGTAATATTGAACTACATACCAAGGACCTAAAATCTGTGATTTTCAAATACTTTAATGAGGTCCATAATAATAATACAAACGCATTGAAACACATTTATAATTGTAATTGGATCAATTAATTGATTTACATTACAATTAAATTACATTAAAAATGTTGAAATTTTCCATTGGTCGAACTTCTGGACATTTTTCCCTCACAGGAAGCGCAGGAAGGATGGTAGGTTGCAAGGAGCAAATAGTAATAAAAATTGATAAAAATCTAGCAAAACTTGACATTTTAACAGATTTTATGGCTAAAATAATTCATTTCAATTTTTAAAAACTTATTAAAGCACGTTTGAAAACACAAAATCTTTTTAATCTCAACATGCCCCCAAAATCAGCAATATAAACTTTAACAAAAATGATGCGTGAAACTGAAATTGTGCAAATACTTTTTTAATTAAGTCAGTGAGCTGAACTTGAAATCAAAGCGAAAACGTAAAATGGTTATATTTTGTCAAGCTATGAATGTTAAGAATCAAATTATCGTACTTCTAACGTAGCACATATTATGCATACTTCCATTCCATTCCAGGCATAAATTTCATTTGATCCTACAAATACAAATGAATGAGTTTCATTATCTCTGAAGTCACTTCCGTTTTCCTGTCTCATCCATTATATTTTTACTTACGATGTAACTCAAAACAACAAAATTATATGAAATATGAATCTGATGATGACGGATTTTCTTTGAATAAGTGGACGTATGGTCAAGAAATGGTGTGATGCAAAAATTACTTGACATTAACGTAAGTACCAAAATACCAAATTGATTGAGACATCACAAAATAATTTATATTGAATCTATTTTCATAAAGTAATGGAGGAATAATAAAGGTAATTGCCTCTCAAAGTATTGCGATTAAGAAGCTAACCCCACGTTATTTTAATTTTTACTGCGCTCCGATGTCCAATGAACAATTGAAAATAGAATATCAATTAGCATCGGCAATTAAGATTTTTTTGCAATATCTTTGAAACAGTTAAAGAATCTGTTATTTTGAGAAATTGCGTTCAGACAAAATCAATCAATTCATTTCCAATAAATCTTTACTCTGATTATTAAATCTTTGAATTTTTTTATTCTACTTATTCACTTAATGTTTAATTTTCAAACGCACCAAATAACTTTTACATTACTCATAAAATCTATAAAATTCTAATTCTTAGAATCATTATCATTTTTATCATCATCATTTTCATGATCATCATCGTCATCATCATCAGAGTCCTGCTTTTTCCTGCTTTTCTTTTTGTCCGTATCGTTTTGTGCTGGGAGTATCATTTTTACCGTTGATACATCAAATTCACGGACAGCAGCGGAGACTTTCACTTGTGAGCTAATCCAATTTTAAGAAATTATCATTAAGAAAAAATAATATTTCCAAGAAAGTACTTTTACATTACTTACAAGAAGTAGACTGATCCTTCATAATTCTTTGGTGCAGTCCAAAGCGTCTTTT
>JAHZMX010000246.1:0-30335 GCA_027743895.1 Seira musarum
TTTATTGATCGTCTGAAAAATTACTGCAAAACCAATAATCTCACCTCCAGACGCAGTAGTCTTTTCTTTCATACACGTGCCTTTCACCCTCAACTTTGTTCCATACAAGATTCCCATCTTCAGCAATCAAGGACATGTTGGACAGCTCGTGTTTTGCAAGATTTGTTGGACAACACTCTGGTATTTTCGTGTGAGTGCCCCATATAGGATGCCAATGAAATATTTTACTACTACTTCCTGTAGGACAGTGGAGCTCTTTCTGAACTAGTCTGCAAAGCATTATAGTTTCACAATATTAAGGACTTGCTTATTTAGTATTCTCAAGGTATAACCAGCAACTTTTTTGTTTTCAAATATAACATTTCGTATAGAAAGAGGAGCTTTACCTAAATCTCGATCCTTTCCATTTCTGCTTACTTCCCAGAAGCTTGTCATTTGGTCCCCAAGTTTCATTGGGATCTGTATCCCGTCCAATTTCCAAAGGCTCTTGGCGATCCTCTCCAAAGTTCTTCCCGTTTTGCAACTCTTCTTTAAATTTCGCCATCACTTCACCCAGTGACACATTTTGACTCACTGGGTGATTTTGAGTCTCATTGATGGCTTCCAAGAGTTCTAAATGTTTGGTCAGCCTATCCATCCAGTTGTCCAGCTCTTTTGGATACTGTTCGTTCGAGCATTCGTTAAGGGTCAGGGGTATATTTTCACTTCGTTCGTGACGATGATGATGCGTAAGCTCGTGTTCGTGTCCATGCGATGAAGATGAGCTTCTTTTGTGATGACGATGCGGATGAAAAGTTTGTTCCGTGGCAAGGGAAAGTTGTAGCACTGAGATCATTATGGATAAAATAAGCATCACTGAAGTATGGGACATCCGTAGATAAAAGCTATTCCATTGAAGCCTTCGTTTGGGGCACCTTGCGACAGTAGCAGATTTGGTAAAGTTGAGCTCACTCACAGTTTCGTACATGCTTTTAGTGATCATAAACTGATTGTGAAAATATTTTTGATGTTCACTCCTTTCAATTTAATAGATTGAGATGCAGAAACAGACGACGGATTGATCCCAGTCAGCCTCTTGTGATTACGTCCAATGAACTGAATTCTATTGATTGTAAACGGATTACCCATTTGACGGAAGACGGTCACTTTGAGATCAGTTTGGAATTTAAATAAATCTATAAAGTCGTGCAGAACAATTGTATTGTACAGTATATGAAAAGGAAATTATTCAACCTTCCCAGTTCTTTCAGAAAATTGAGACAATGCTCGGTGAAATACCTAAACTCAATAAAAAAAAGTTAATCACGTCTTATTCTCTCATCGTAACATTAAGAATGGCTGCGCAAAAAAGTCGGTATTATTCTGTTTTATATGCAAAAAAAATTGATCCCAAAATAAAAATAAAATTTAAATGTTATTTTCTTCCTTCTTTTCTCATTTAGTAATTTGCTTCCTCACACCTTTTTTTCTAAATGGAACTAATTCAAACAGGAACTATAAAACGAAAAAAGTGCACCAACACAAAGTGAAGCAGTAGTCGGAGCAGCAATAGATGAGTTTTGCGAGAGACGCGGTGATGTTGATGGTGAAAGAAAGCGAAACAAAGGAAAACTAACAATTTGACGATAGAAAACCTTCTTTCATATTCCCAACATCCCATCTCAATCTCCTTTCGTCGCGTTTTTTGATTCAAGCACAAGGCTGGAAGTGGAAGAAGAAGAACTGGCTAATGTAATGTAAAAATATATAGCTGTAGGCTGCGAGTGATACGATGTCGAGAGATGAGTGAGCAGAGCAATGGGATGGAGAATGGGAACAAGCTACTTTTACCAAGAGAAGCTGATTCCATGCAAAAAAAACTTCTCAATAGCACGATGTATGTAAGCATCAGGGATTTTTCCCAACAACATCAGAGAATAAGTAAAACATATCAATAACATGAGGGACAAGAAAGAATAATTCCCGGTGCAACAGAGCTAAGCTCTTTTCTTAACTCCTTTATTTCCTTGCAAGTAGTTTTAGTGTAAATGGTAAATATGACTGCATTTGGCGACATGAAATATCTGAGGAAAAAATATTAAAAGAACTTGTCACTTGCAATCAAGCATCATTACCCTCATCACGGTTTGTCTTCATCTTATTTTTTGAGTAATATGATAAGATTTTTATGAAAGCATGCCTTCCGTGTATTTTCCTACCAAGTCAAGGTCTGACCTTGCGATGTGCACAGTTTATGTCGTCTTCCTCGTAACAAGATCTACTAAAGACTTTGGCGGGGTTCTTTTAATGATTAACATAAAAATCCTGCATTAATATTGTCATTAACCTCACATACCTATATTCATATTAGATGAGATATACACAATACGGAGAAGAGTCTGTCATAAGACCACTTCTTTGAATAAGTATTAATTAGATATTACTTATTATACTATCTGAATAAAAAAGTTGCAAAGACGAATTGCCACAGCAAAGTCGCACAAGAATTGAAATGTCAAAGAAAAAAATATTGAAAGAAAGACAAATCACTCATATGTGCACTTCTTATTGTACCAGGTAAATCCAATGACATTAAAATATTATGTAAATTGGTCAAAAGAATCCATAGAATAGGATTTAAAGTGAAAATTGGACTAAAACTGAATGTAGGACACTCAACTAGTATCTGCGTATAAAAATAGTCATTAACTTTTTCAAATTAAATGCCACATTGATTCATCAAACCATTTAAATGCGGGAGAGACTAACTACAATCCTCCCATATAAGTACATTTTTTCTCGGGCTTCCATAGGACCGCAAGAACTCATTTCCACGCGGGCATGAGCTTGAATTATTTTAGTGATAAAAACAAGCAGGGATTTAGCACGAGTGCTATTTCTCCTTAGATATTATGCTAATTCAGTGGATTCTTTCAACCCAGGCAAGAGAGATTTTTGAGAAGCTGAGATTCAAATCCAAAACCAAGCACATAAAACATAATGTCGCCGTCGCCACCTCTGTTTCCTCCGTGAAATGGAGTTCACTTCAGTCAACGTGCATAGCCTTGAATCAAATTGAACTCATGATAGGAAAATGGTAGCCTCCTTATTTCTTATTATCATCCTATTTTTTAAAAAGAAACTTTGTGATGATGATATGCAAAATGCATTTTGAATTTTGACAGTTTTTTTCTCCACAATCACTAGAAAAATCAGAATATTAAATTCAGAACATGTAGTACACCCGAAACCAATACATATACGTACATACATAATCATATTGAAAATTGACAGAAGTTTTTCTTGAAGATCTGATTTGATAACGAAGTACAAAAGTGGTCCTGCATATATACCATGTCATTGCACCGTGCATTTTTAAACTGCGCAAAATATAGTTTTGTCCCTCTTGAATAGGGGGATAAACATAAAGCAACGTTCGTTTGCGACACCGCATCAGTTTGACACACGTGCTGAAAGATAAGTAGAATTATGAGATTCATCTCTCACTCATTGTCAGAATAAGGACAAAAAAATAGGCATAAAGTTCCCAGCAAGATTTCATCTTATTCACTGAAGTATGCTTACTGAACGTGCTCTGTACATTATTGTCGCACTTTGTCCCCTGTGCATTTGGAAAACTTATTTTTTTACTGTCTACCGACCATGTTTTTGTAAAAATCAAGTTCCTGCGAAAATATTGAATTAATGTTTTGATTCCCTGAACAAATCATTTTTAATGTGGTTTTGTAAGGTACTCCATCTCTGAAATCTGATTGACAGGTAGGCCAGACTTTGAATTCTAAGTACTCCATGCAAATATTTTCTTCTGGCCGTTTCCATATTTTTCATTTAATATGCGAAACAGAAATTGTCAGATTCTATCGATTCAAAATTATAAAAAAATGATGTTCACTTCACACGGATTTATAAGGCGTTTTGGATTTGGTGAAGAGAAAAGGAAGGTGACGAAAGAGATTTATGTTATGAGATAAAAAAAAGACTGGTGGAAGCCCATTCGAATCGCCTGTAACCAACCAAGTCGTGCATCATATCATTTTTATGGTTGATCCTGTCTTTTATGCAATAAGATGGTTAAATTTTCTCTTAAAATGAAAACCAAGTGTTATTTTTACCTCTGTAGATTTTGTTATCGAATCCATAAATTCATGAGATTTCGAAATGTTGATGTCAAAACGTCCTTTAAGTAGGTATTGGTATGATAACTATCAGACTTGATACCACATATCCTCTAAGACGGAGACCACACACGATGAATAGGTAAATCTTTTCACATACATCAGAACAATACTTGAAAGCTTGAACTTTACCGCATCCCCGAAGGTGGTACCAGATTACGAAGTCTACATGGCCTGAAATTGAGGGCTTGGAAAAGTGCAAGATTTGGCCCATGAAATAAAAAAAAGTCAACAACACATCTTTTAAAAAGCTCCAACGAAGAAACAAAAATGCTTTCCGAGGAGCTTTAACTTTTTTTTGACAAAATTGACTTTGACTTTACACTTTGACCCAAGTAAACTGTTGGCTTTTACTTGATACTACATGAAAGGGGAACAGACGTGACAAATAATTATTTATGTCCACGTGAGCACCTTTGTGGCTGCCGCTGTCTATGTAAGTGCGTTGTTCTCATGAAAGTAGCAGTCTAACTAACGACAATGTTTCCCTTTGTTCATCTCACTCATGCCAAGAGATTAGTTGGCCCTCTTTTCTAGAATTATAAAAACTTTTCAGTTTATTAGATAAAATGTGTGTACGTGCAAGTTCACGTCACAGTAAAAAGAGAGAAAATTACAAAAAAAATTCGAAAGTGGAGAAAGCATGAAAAGACATGTAAAAGTTAGTATCATTTTGACAAAAAAAAATGCTTCTAAACAGAAAATACATCAAAGATGACATATCGGTTTTCAATGAACGCTTGTACATTGAAATATCATTTTAAAAAGGCTTTCATCATGTTGCGTCTGTCTGAATTCTCCATTTTCTCCAAAAAAAGCCAGACATTTACAGAGTGGCTGAATTTTTATTCCTTGTTCATCCTCATCAAAAATGAACTTCTGTTATATTGAACCCAAAAAGCAAACTAATGTCAACTTAACTGAACACAAAAAAGTCAAAGGCATACAAAAGCTACTTTACCGAATCAGCCTTAATAAATAAAAAACTGAAATTTTCACAGGAACCTTTACTGTGTTGAAGTCACAACTTTGAGATGTGAAAGTGAAATGAAATGAGTACGGAGAGGAGAGAAAGGTTTCTTGAAAATTCTTGTGTAGCGTTCATGGTCACGGAATGTTGAAAATCTTCTTGTCTAGAATTTGCTAGTCAGTCAGTACCATTACTCTGTAATACTTTGCGAAAGTATGAAAATGCGATGAAATAGTTACGATTAGTTTGACGAAGAAATTTACAATACAAAACTTTTCCTTTGGACAAATATATTCCATCTTGTTTACAGGGAAGATCCAATTATAGAAATCAAAAAGTATGTTTTGTAATACTAAAATGTAATAGACTTTTAATCCAATCATAACTCTTTCATTTCATCTATATAAGCAATCAAGGCGAAAATTGAGTTCTGAAATCTTAGTACAAGTGGAAGTTGTTGTATGATTTTGATGAAATTACTTACGCTTCGTACTCCAAAGATTTGTGAATGAAAAATGATGTTGATTGTGAAGGAGATGTCGTTATCGTTGGATAATTCTAAGTAACACATTACAATAACCATTTCGATTCCACGAAATTGACTTTACTCAATATAAAATCTAATTATGTCTCTCCTGTCCTTCTTTCATTTTGTGCCATAGTTAGAACTCAAGTAAAACTTGCCATAGTTTACCGTATTCGTTCAAATGCAGTCCCCACCATGAAGTGACATTCCATTTCGAAAAAGCAACAATTCATATTTCGCGTATGGTATGAAGTCTTACTTGACTTAGATCGACCCATTTTATTTTATTTTCAGTTCGTGCTTAGACTACAACTCATAGTTTATTGATCCTTTTCTGAAATGAAACTTGGACACGAAAAAGAGATAACTTTGATCTCGCAATAAAAATTTTGTGGTCGAATAAAAAGTCATGGTTCAAAGAATTTGTCATTTCTTCAATGAATTACAATTTTTACATTTATGACTTATGAGCTGAGCGAAATAAAGAAAGTACAGTTATGGTGACATTATCCGGCGAGACTCCGCAGTAATCGAAGCTATAACTTTTCTGTTGCTGCCTTCTTTTTCATTAAACTTTTTCTCCTTTCGTCTATGAGACAAAGAGCCCTTGGACGTAGTATCCAACCTGTATTTTTTGTAAATATATTAAAGGAATCCTCGGCTTTGGAGGATGAATCATTTAAGCTGATCATCAATATGATGCTTGATAACTTTTGTTCAGTGTCAGTTGAGACTTGTAACGTTAGATCTAGCAATAGTTCATTTTATAAATCAATTAGTACGGTAAAACATTAGACGTGATTAACATTATCAATATCCAACAACAGACTTATATATTCTTTAAAATGAAAGATTTAATAAACGAAGATAAAAATGTTCAAAAGACAACGGGGTTAACAAAATTGGACTGAATGAAGAAAGAAAACTGCTTACGTACTTTTTTAATACAAGTTGTGAAATTCTCTTTCCAGTTTCTAATATTTCTCATGTAAACGTCTTGTAAAAGGGTACATTTAAGCATTGTAGGCATGTGCGCATATAAATTATATGTGTTAAGCTCATAGAAAGTTTGTCGGAAGCCAATTATATTCAACATAAGTGAGGTAAGTACATGTGAAATGACGTTTTATAAATGTCAAGTAAATTGCAACTTATTAAATTAAATTTTGCAGATTAAAAAAGTTAGTTGCCCTTGAAGAGGGATGATGAAACGACATAATTCGCCATTGTATGGCACAAAAATCTAATCCTATCCTAACTGAAACTACTTCCTCCCTTTGCCCATTTATCCTTTTTAAAGGGAAATGACTAATATTGTGAGCAGTCTCTGAGGCATGTTTAAAACTTTAAAATTCATAAGCATAGCAAATGTATTCGTTCAGCAGAGAATATTACATGCTTGCCTAAACCCATACATTCTACTCCTCCACTCTGCATGAGATGAATTACAGTGAAAGTTGTGAAACACTGCACACAGACGTCACGTTAGCCAACTTTTTTACTTAATAAAATGCCTCATATTCGGCAATGTGGGTGCTTGGTAGTGACACAAAATTTTTGAAGTTGTGAGTTGCAGGGATGACATGACACTTCAGCGTTTTCAACCACACCAAACAGAATAAATCCATGAATTTTGCAACTTTTGCATTTATTTTGTAGTAGGTTATTTTCCCAAAGAATAACCTCAATACATACGTAATTTAAGGAATGAGCAAATGTTTCTTATTATTGTTGAATTGCTCAATCCGGAGAAAAAAATGATGCACTTGGGGAGCAAAGATTGAAACTAAAAATGCAATATGATTCCACATGATTTCCTTCTTTCTGGGGAAAGGTCAAAGTTATTTGATGTACTTATTCGTTTCCCTGCACCAGGTGCTAAATATGTTTTCCCATTTCTTCCCCACTGCATTCTTCTTTTCTTAGATTAGGCTTTTTCTAAACGTAAACCTAAAAGCATTTTGTTTTTGAAGGGTTCATGATGATGTTTACGATAACGACATTAGTAATTTCCCCAGCATCATTTTCTTCGGTTCTATATACTTCTTTCTTGTCTTGGTTTGTATGGTAAGGACCAGAAGATGAAAAAATAACGGTCCAACTTTTATTACATTCTTACCAATATTTTATGTTCTTTCTGAAGTATTAAAGTTTTTTTTGTTCGAGCAGATCAAACAAAAATGCATAAGGAACATGAAGCTTTTCGAAAGAGTAATAAGATCATTTCTCAACAAATTTTCAGGAGGAAGTGAAGAAATTGAGTGCCTATTCCAGTACCTCGACACTACACCAAACGACAAGATCAAGCGTACAGGTCCAACTTTTACTACATTCTTACCAATATTTTATGTTCTTTCTGAAGTATTAAAGTTTTTTTTTTGTTCAAGGAGATCAAACAAAAATGCATAAGGAACATGAAGCTTTTCAAAAGAGTAATAAGATCATTTCTCAACAAATTTTCGGGAGGAAAAGAAGAAATTGAGTGCCTATTCCAGTACCTCGACACTACACCAAACGACAAGATCAAGCGCTATTTCACTTGATATCATTGCCGTTCGTAATAACCTGTTGTGCGATTTAGAGCTTACCTTGTTACCTAATGTCTTATGTGGATCCGATTCGAGTAGGTTCCGCTTGAATAACTCTTGTGATGAGCTACGAGTGGGAAGTAAACCTGACTGGTGAAAATCGACGAGCAAGGCCTGTAATTCTAGAAGACTACAAAGAAAGGAGAGAAATGTTCCAGAGAAAAGGAGAAATGGAAAGGCCGACAACAAAATCTTTCATTTTTTTATCCTTTACTTTAAAATTAGCCTAAATAAACTGTAGAGGCTGAGATGACGATAAAATGGTAATGCAATTGGTGCTGGTTGAGCAACTCACTCTAGAAAGTTCCGTAAATGTCACGTATTACAGTATCTTAAATTTTATGAATTTAAAATTAAATTCAGGCAAGTACAGTATATTCTCAGAAAATTTCGTAATCCAGTAGCCATTCTCCATCGCCCTCAGAACAAGCCGAAGTCTGAAAGTCTGAACATACAAGCCGGAGGTAAGAAAAGAAATGCATTCTAATATGTGTACGTACGTATCCAAACTAACGAAGAAATAGTTTGAAAGCTTTTATTTGTGTGTGTAGGAGAAAAACAAACATGGTTTTAAAGTCAAGAGGTAAAGAAAGTTTCACTTAATTTAGTTCACTTTCACTACACGGTCTACTTTTCAGGAAAAATCGACGAGAAGAAAGAAAGCAATAGCCTTAGAAAATGAAACGAGCAAAATAATGGGAGTAAATTTAAGCAAATGATAAGAAGAGTGGCTTACGATGATCAAAAGAAAAACACTTTCTTGAATTCCTCCTTTACAACGAATGAGAGAGACATGTAGTACTTATAATTAATCAGTATGCTTGTATTAATTGTAGCTGAAATTCGTAGAATAATGTTTTATGGAGAACTAAATTGAAAAATGCATTATAAAATGATTTTTAAAAAAATATTTTAAACATACTACGCGTGTCAAAAATTGTTTTTGTGAAAAAAGTAACGAAACGAATTCGAGGACTTTTGGGAAAGCAGGAGTAGATGGTATAATGTGAATTTGAAAGATACCATTCAAGCATTATTAAAATTTTAAATGACATGGTACGTGAAGTAAAAAAGGACATTCGCTGACGTAAAAATAAATGATGATGGGACAACGTGAAATTGTTTTAGTCCGGATTACAATACCCTTCAAAAAAGAATGCCCAAATGAGCATGCACTTTTCAATGTAATTCAAATTGCTGTAAAGGGATTGTAGAGTACTTGAACTGAAACAATCTATGGCTTTTAGAGTACATAGCATCCAATGGAATCTTCAATTACATTGGCTGAATTTGTGTGACGTGGAATCAGATCGGTTTTGGTATCGATTTCAGCTGCTAAATATAGCATGGACAAAATTGGATTTGTCTACTGCTTGTTCCATGGTTTTTTATATAACAAATATGGGTAGTAGGAATGGATGTGTTCAATTGTTTCAAATGTCAGTCATCATAAAATGAGACTGGACTGGAATGAAATTGGTGCTTTAATGAGATTCAAAATTGTGCCATCAATTACATATGAATGAACACATGTGCCAAAATGTCTAAGAACGTACCTCGTGTAGGTAAATAGAATGTATGGACAAAATACTAATGATAGTGATAGCGGATGTGTTGAAAATGTTTCAATGATTTCATTTTGGCAAGAAACACTCCGCATCCAACTGTGTGAATGTTGATGTGGATGGCAAACGACTAGAATCTGTTGATTTTGTGCTGGACAAGTGGCTAGATTTCGTGCTCGTTCCATTTGTTGCTGTGTTTCCACTGCTCACGGTACAATTGTAACTGGGCCGACATAATGGTCTTCTGCTCCGAATCCCAAATCTTGATTTGAACTTCTTCTTCAGTTGTTTCCATGTTTGCTTCTTCCAAACGAACATGAGGAACACCGCAATTCCTTGGGATGCATTTAGGCAATCAGTAAAGATGAAAATACTTTTGATGCTCTCATCCACTTCGAAGAATTCAAAGGTCCAGGAGATAACCTTGAAATGAGAAACGCAAAAAAGTCACGAACCACAGTGTCAATATCCTTTGGTTCCACCATAAATTGTACCATAAAGAAGTACATATATAAATATAGTTTTACTTCAAAAACCCAGAGTATTCCCATGATCAGAAAAAGTCTCATGAACAACTGCAACCTGTTAAGTTTCAGCCAAGAATTTCTACACATTTAACTCATCAGCTAATCAATAATTTTATGTATTTTTTTTCATTTCATCAAAATCCGATTGCCTCATAATAAAATATTGCGTAGTATGCAAACCTGTCGTAATCTGCATTTGATGTGCTCTGTTGTTTTGCCATCCTTGTTTCCTTTTCACGGTTCCTGAGACTGATTAAAGTGCCTACGAAGATCACAAGGTTAACCAGGAGAAGTAATCCCACGAATCCGTAGAAATAGTGGAGCTGTGCAACTTTCTGTCCTATATCAATTACGCAAGCTCTCTCTCCAATTCCAGAACTTGGTAGAAAGCATGGCGAAGATCCTTCTTGAGAACTTTCCCTACAAAAAAGCGTTTGTACCGTAACAACGAATAAAAAATTGACATAGAATTTCCAACAATCCAGGAATTCATATAATGAAATCATCAACTTTTTTCGACATTTCACATGACTTACCAAGAAGAGCTACAACTGTCAATTGCAAACAAGAGCAAAGTTATAGCAGCAGGAAAGCCAACGGAGAGCGCAAGAAACTCAAAGAATCTCCTTTTGCCCCGACTCTTGCCAAACCCTCGTACCAATGCGTTGCTCCTGTTTATTAAAAAAATGTATATAACTTTCCGTGAACAAATTTTCATAGAAAAAAAAATCCAAAAAATATTGTGCAATAGAAATTAGCATGAACTGGCGAAAGATACGTAGTTCATGTGAAAGTTTTGAATATGGCTATTCGAAATTCAATATGCTGATAATACAAACCTAAATGAAAGCCAGAGATCCAGGTTCATCGACGTCAACCAGAAAAAGCACGACAGGAAACAGAAATGAAGGCTATATCCTATTAAGATCAACAAAACTTTCTCTAAACTTTTTATCATCAGGTACGTAGATCTAGAAAATTAACAATTTTATCTGCTTTCCTTATCATGTCGTATGAAACATTGTGAAACAAACTATTCTTGGAATTGATCATGTCGCATAAAAAGATTAGTGAAGTATAATGGCAATAATAGGAATGTAAAATTCTACGGATTAAAATAAAGTACGTACCAAGTGCTCGACAAAGGCTTTTTGAAATATCATGAATTTTTTGAGTCCATAATTGTGCCACCGTCAGTAAGGTAAACGTGAGCAGGAGAGCGAATGCATACGCAAATTGGAGCCATCCGGGAAGATTTAAATCATTTCTGAGGATCGCAAAGACGAGGCATGTGACTAGCAGAAAAAGGCTTGAAATCGCAGTAAGGATGGTGTACACGTTCCTCCAATTCTTCAATCGAAAAGAGAAAAACAATGCGCTTAAAATGATTCAAGGTTTCCGTATTATTATCCTACCAAATGTACATATTTACAAAATTTCTGGAGCGTAAAAAATCATTGAAGATGGGATTTTCATCTCAATGTCATCACATGCAAATTACTTATGTAAGTGTGCACACTTCGAAGTGAGTCTGACAAGATTGTTTTCGCAAATCGTAATTCAATAACAAGGCCAAGCATAATATTTTAAAGCTCCTTTTCAGAGTAATTTGATGTATTCTAACAATGAATGTAAACAAGATGATCATTTAATTAATACTCACAAAACCATTCCCATGAAGTTTCTTTTGTTCGTTTGTCGCCACTGATCCATCCTCCTCGAAGCAAACCATTGCCATTTGCCTAAAAAACTGAAGGGCATCATTATTGTGTGGTAGCTGGGCCTCGTTAGTAGGGCTATTAGCCGTGGGGGTATCCAACCAAGAAAATGTGGTTTTCTTCGAACTCTCGCTTTCACTCTTCCATTCCGCGACTGCATCAAAACAGTACTCTCCTGGAGGAGTTTTTACAACGACTCCATCTTGCTCCGTGATTAGCTCTCCATTAGCGTTTATATAGTATCTGCTCAATGAAACAAATTCATGTAAAGTTCAAACAGCCCAGCCCAGTCAAACCTACCAAACCTACGTGCGGTACCTAATTCCCACTAATCTTTTGTTCGGGGAGTGTGTAGGCTGTATCCTGAAGTTTTTTTTTCACTTATAACTTCCGGTTTTTTTTCCTTGCGTATACAAATGCCGGAGGGTTGACGCTTTTAGGAATGATATGTTTATAGTTGCGGATATGCCTTTTACTGTTTTATGAGCCAATGAAGCATGGAATGGGCTAATTCATTCATTCAAGGTTTTTTTGAGCAATGAAATAAGTCGATGGGGCAGTGTAATACATACTTGCATCATTAGCCAAAAGTTCACTTTTACCTGTCATAAGCATCGGCATAAACCTCGTAGCTCATACAGTTGGGTAGGCCCGTGTGCCAGTTTACTGGTAATGGATCGAGTCCTGGGATTTGATCATCCGGAGGAATGTTGTAACTTTTTTCTAACAAAAAATTGGAAAAGTAAATATAAAATAAAATTCATCAAATTCCCTAGGGCCACTTGACGTCAAAAGGAAATGAGTTTCGTGACCAAGTGTAATTACAACAGGCGAGTGAATTTTTTTTGTTCCTTTGTGAGTAACCGCATTAATTTCAATAAAATATTATTTATGCGTTTTCAATAAAGCCCACGCTACAGTGTATTTACCATCGTCTCTTGAGAAATGCTTCTTCACTTCAGAACCATGGGTTGTTGAATGCATGGGGGAAAGCTGCCATGGAATATGATATTTGACGCAAGAAAAGTCCGTCATGTTCACCGCCTTTGATGGAGGACAGCATTTACGAAGACAGATTGACCTTGATTTTGACGGTTCTTGTGAAGAATTAATATGGCTTCTATTCCCAATTTTTGAGGATTCCAATGACGATGTATCTCTTTCCTTTGAAATGTTAGCATGATATGTGTCTGGAACACAGAACTCTGCTGCGATTGTATCTAAAGATTCCCTGGTGGGTGACAAGTTTAAAATAGCATATAAGTACAAAGACTTGTGTACAAAACAATGACTTGGCTTATGTGAACTTGACATAAATACAAATAATTTACCAGTCAATGCAGTAGTTTGAAGGATAAAAAATCATCGAACTTTCTCCTTCCTCTGTTCCGTTAGAATCCGAGCTGGCGATGCTTACAACAAGCTGAAGGCTGGATGAGAGATGAAACTCTTGAATAGATGCAGAATGTTTTGTCCTGAAAAGCTGTTGCACTTCTCCGTTCCCGCATTTCGGGCGACTCTCCAGCAGTCTTTGAATAAAGTTGATGAAATTCGTATTAATTTTATTGATAGAATAAAATCACTGCTGTGGCAAATTATTTGCTTACCGAAAGTTAATATGTGGTTCGCCTCCATTTTTTAAAAACCTTGTTTGTACTTGCTGCTCCAGATTCAAGGATTTTTTTGAGAAATCTGCACTTTTAATACAATTACCGTTCCTACTCAGGACTTTATCCATTGGACAACATAGCTTAATATCAACGGTCGTCTCTTGATGTTTCTCAGGGTCCATTAAGCGAACCACAAACTTTCCGTCGTTTTTTTGGTCCAACGCTCCGAATTGTGAGGCGAGACACTCAAACTTTCCATCATTTAATATGAATACAAATGAGCAAAAAATGCAAAGAAACTTGGAAACGTGTCCTTGTTTTCTTAAAGCCATCGTCGTGTATCACAACTTATTATCAGCGATTCCAGACTTTAGCTTAATTATGGCTTTCATCTACTTTGTCATTGAGTTGTAATAAGAAAAGAACCAGCAAAACTTTTAATCTTCTAACGAGCACCAGGTAAAAATCACAGTTTCAAAAAGTTTGCAATGTCGTGAAACCAATATTTCTGCGCTAAAAGCCTTCAAAACGCTGACTAGAGAAATTTGAAAATCAACTTATACAGATCTGTCGTTCCTTTTGATTTTACTGAGGTTTTCTAAACCCGCTGAATTTACTGTTATGGTTTATTCCATTCCATGAAGCAATGAGCTTTAAATATTCAAGTTGTTCACGCTCACGAGTCGCGCTGACGTTTGAGAATTATTTGCAAAACACGACCAGGTACCTACTAGAAATAAGTTTGCCTTTTTAACTATCACAAAAACGCTTGCCATGTATTGAAGAGAAACCAATTACACTGGAAAGTGTGCTCGTTGTCACCATCGGTGCGGTACTCAGAAGGATCTGTTGGTTAATGCGTCCGCAAAACAAGCTTTTATTTGTCGGCAACCAAAAGGGACTTTGGAACAATGAGCTTATTAGTTCTTTCACCAGAAACGTCCAACAGGCACGCATGGACCTACGTACGTTTGTTTCATTAGTCTAATCATTTTTATTCTGATGATGCGATAATAATAGTCTCTGGAAATATGTGAGTCACCAAACCAACTCCAAGTGCCAACTACAATTTTAGTTTTTTTTCACGTTGTGAAATTACATGAGCAGGAAAATTAATCATTAAAGGCAACACAGAGCAGCAAGGATTCCAGCGGCTGACAAACTTAAACTTCAAATAGTTTTCAGTCGTTATTGTATTGCACAAGTGTAAATTTGAGTGAAAAATGCTTTCTTTTTCGGCCGACTTATATCATATTTACTCTTTTATTTGAGCCATTACCTAATTTATGACGTGCTAAATGGCTCGGCTCAAAAACAGATTGCTCCGGCTTGAACAGCTCGTGCATGAATGAACGAGTTTTGATGATGGCAAAACTGTAAATAAACCTATAAATAAAATTTTAAGGCTTTCTTATCCCATTGGAAATATCAAGTAGCCCCAATCCTTGTGAAATGAAATATTTGAAAGAACTAAGTTTGCATCCATCCATTGATATCAAATATGAGTTGTTTGAGGCATTTAAATTGGTTCATAATTATTTAGTTTGGACAAATAGCTGTTTGTTCGCGAATTTAAAGAATGCACATCCAGAATTAGTGTTACAGAAAGTTCAAGTTTTTAAAGCATCACAAAAACTATCGATTTGAGATACATAAAATGTGATTTTAGAGCCTGGAAAGGTTTGACAGGCAATACCTCCGTTAAGAAAACGACAATAGAATCCTTGCACTGTAAAATATTTTCCTCCGAAATTTTGTATGTAAG
The DNA here is from genome assembly GCA_027743895.1 of Seira musarum. NCBI lineage: Eukaryota > Metazoa > Arthropoda > Collembola > Entomobryomorpha > Entomobryidae > Seira > Seira musarum. The sequence continues at coordinate 15,445 of JAHZMX010000246.1, forward strand.
ATGCGTCCGGGATATAGGTGGAAAAAAATTACGAAATTTTAAATCACCAGAAATATAAATTTTTCCAAAAATAATTGAATGCAGTGTTACAAAGCGGAACTAATTAGCTTTACTTTGCAGCAGAGTTCATGACAATAGCTTCATGTGCAAAGGAATACGTTAAGAAAACGACAATAGAATCCTTGCACTGTAAAATATTTTCCTCCGAAATTTTGTATGTATATGACCCCAAACCAAAGTGCATGATCAAGGCTCACGTTACACTTTTTCATGGATTGTTTATAACATTTAATGCAGGCCGGGGTTATAAATAAATCGTAAATCATACATGTCTGAGCCATACATGTGGCTTTGGAGTTCAATATAATATCTTGGGAAGTTTTTAAGTTTATTACAGGATATGTGTGAATTACCAGGAAATGTTTAAAAATGTCTTTAATGTGTACCATAAAATCATAACTTACATCATCCGAAATACCTCCTTGTAGGATTGTTATTTGAGTTAGGAGGGATTTGAAGTATTTTAAAGACTTATCCACTGACACGGAATATCCACTGCTGGTGTTTTGAGTTGTAGTAGCAAGTCGATAAAGTGATATCATCTTTTTTCCTTTTAAAATATTTTAAAAATTATATTAAATGTTTGATGTTTTGAGACGTAAAGCGAAGTTTTTTTGTTTCATACCCTGATTGTCCTGTTGTAAGACAAAGTTTCGATCTTGCCTCTTTGATGGCATACTTCCAATCATCCACGCTTTCAATTAAGAAGGTGGGTTTTATTTTCTTGTANTTGTAGGATTGTTATTTGAGTTAGGAGGGATTTGAAGTATTTTAAAGACTTATCCACTGACACGGAATATCCACTGCTGGTGTTTTGAGTTGTAGTAGCAAGTCGATAAAGTGATATCATCTTTTTTCCTTTTAAAATATTTTTAAAATTATTAAATGTTGGATGTTTTGAGACGTAAAGCGAAGTTTTTTTGTTTCATACCCTGATTGTCCTGTTGTAAGACAAAGTTTCGATCTTGCCTCTTTGATGGCGTACTTCCAATCATCCACGCTTTCAATTAAGAAGGTGGGTTTTATTTTCTTGTACTCCTTAAGGGTTTTGAAGTCTCTCTTGTCAAATACAACGGGCTTTTCAATATGATTTGGGTACATCACGGGAAGCATTTCATATAAAATGTCTGAAACCCTACAGAAATTATAATTTAAAAACAACGTATTTTAATTTAACTACGGCTGATATAAAAAAAAATAACATGAGTAAAACATTGTTATTCAATCAGTTTGCGCTTTACCGGAACTTGAGTAACCTCCCAGTGCCTAAAAATCGGCAACAAAAAAGCATTATTAGCATTACAATATACGGGGCTATTTGAGGCTTTCTCACATTGCAAAGAGAATGGATAATTAAGTAAACTCACTGCGTGTTTAGATTTTTCCAGTATTTGGAATACACCTTTGCGTAGATTCCTTCATCGACAACAGTCAGCATCTGTTAAAAATTTAAGCTTTTAAGTCATATCGGGCTGATTTTCAAAATTTTTTGCTTTAAATCACCTTGTTGTCTCCAAGATTCTGTAACACATAACGGCCATCTTCAACTGAAAGAATTGAAAGTTAGTTGTTACTTGTTACTTACACGTACATAGTATTTCGTCAGTAGTCGTGACCTGAAACTCGATGTATAGCCTTGGCATGAAAAAACACATTCAACTTACTCTGAAGCGAACAAGGGCTAACGGAGCTAATGACATCATTGAATCCCAAATCTCTCAGGTTATCCAAGTACTGGGATCCAGCATGATGAGCTGCTCTCAACGTTATATATTTCCCTTTACATCCAGAATGCTCAAAAACTTTTATGCACACACTTTTATGAATGTCAAGCGACGATGTTCTGTCTTGCCAGTCTACAGGAAGTGATGTGCAGTTGTTTATGCTGAGAAAAATGTTTTCACCTAAAAACAAGATAATTCAATTAACGAAAACTTTGACTCACTTTCCCTGTTTATAAGTTGACTAAAGTAAGTGTAAGCTGCACACACCTTTCTTGTTGAAATCTTCGTACAAGGTTATTTCCACTAGTGCATTTGAGACTTTTAACACTGCCAAAAAAATTATTATGGAGGTGTGGAAATTGTAACATTTGGATTTTGTTCCTTCCTTCATGTTGGATGAATTGTGTTTGGAGGTGCACACCAATTTATTATGTTTCCTGTTTTTGAATCCTTAAAATTTCTTTAAAACTTTCTGAAACTGTAAAGAAGAATTTCATTTTTTCCTGTGAAGGCTCAACAGCAAACGTCTATATTGTTCACGTTATTGTACGATATGATACTCATCGGACATCGAATAAATATAAAGAAGACCATGAAATGCATAACATGCGACGCTTACATTGTACCCCATTAATGAATGGATCTTTCTGCAGCATTATCATTAGCAAAACTGATTGTTGATAAAAGTGAAAAATTCGCAATTGATCTTCCGCGGAGAATGTAAGTGGATTGACAGCATTGATACAAACAATTTGAAAAAAAATGTGTGTTCTTAATTGAAAAAGTTTGCTTGAAAAAGTGGGTTAGTGATATGCAAGCAATGAGACTTTCTTTCGTTAGGGTAGTTGCTTTAGGTATGTATACTTTGTGCATCTTTGAAGAATACAGATTAAAATTCAAGTTTCTCCTGTATCATTCACTTTCAAAGTTTCAAGTAAGCAGGTATGCTTGAGCTTAAAGTAACTTGATATAGGAATCTTGGCAAAGTGGAATATCAGCAAAAATGATATGCATCATTAATCAGCAAGTTTATCAAATTGCGCTATAATTCATCCGTATTCATTTTTCTTTCAAAGTCCCAAACCTCACCTTGCATACGTATTTATTTTATTATTAAATTCACAAAACCTTTGAACGCATACTTATACATATATTTTTCAGGAATTTTCCATTATTTTTAGTACATTTCATCTGTACCATAATAAGATTTGGATTTTTATGCTATTTTTTCAGCATTTTGAGACTTAAAGGAAAGGAAAGCTACTACACTTTGTACGAGCTTAATAAATGCTAAACGAATGACTTTTGAGTCATAAGATAATCGCAATCACCCATCGACAACATGCGCTCAATTGTGAGCAAGCAAAAGCATTACAAAAGACTTGCGGTTAATGGCTTGATAGAGAAATAACTCATAAATAAGCATCTACTTTGTTCTTCATCTCATCTAACAGATTCATGGAAGTCTTGTGGAAGTTTCCACTAAACTTTTCCTCTTGTTGTTTTCAGGGCATTTTGAGAATATGAACAAGAAGCATGTAAAAATATTGTTATGAACAAGATATTTAAGCCTCAGCTCAATCGTTACAACCAACACAGATGATCTGGCTGACACTTTTTTTGCATCGTCTCTAGAGTCACAAGCAAATGAGCCTCACATTGACTCACAAACAGCCAACTATTATTTTCATCTTAATTAATTTTTAATGTAAAGAAATTACCAAACTTAAGTCAAGAAAGTTGCACGATGGCTTTTGTAAATATATCCACGACATCTGTGGACAAACATTCAGATTTAGAAGAAAGTGAACAAAGGAGTGAAGAAACTGGTTTGAGACCAGAAAGCGCAAAACTATCGCGAAGGAAGACATATAAACGCCGTTTCGAGTGTGGAGAGAAATGGTGGAAAAGAACAGTGATTTATGAGGTGTATGTCAGATCCTTCAAAAACTCTTCCAATAATAATGGGATTGGGGACCTTAAAGGTGACGTTAAAGCTTATTTGTAATCTTTTATAGTCTTTATAATGTTAAATGTGCTTATGAAAAAGGGATCGAGAAGAAGTTGGATTACTTCAAATGGCTTGGCGTAAAAACATTATGGATCACTCCAATGTATCCGTCGCCCATGGTTGATTTTGGGTATGATATTTCCGATTTCAACGGAATCGATCCCATGTTTGGTACAATGGACGATTTTAAGTCGTTTTTACGATCAATGAAGGATCATGGTACGACCAGTGAGACCAAGATCTTATTTTTGTTTTCCAACAAGTATAAAATATTTATCTGTAAAAATGTTATTATGCAGGGATGAAAATGATTCTTGATTTTGTGCCGAATCACACCAGCGACCAGCATGAATGGTTCAAACTGTCGATACAAAAAAAGGAACCCTATTCAGATTATTATGTTTGGAAATCACCGAGAGGATTCGATTCAGACGGACACCCCCTCCCTCCAAACAATTGGGTAAATACATCGAATCTAAAAGTTTTTCACGCTGATGTAAAGATAAATAATGTTTTTTTTAACAAAAGACAAGTGTCTTTCGCGGCTCGGCTTGGGAATACAATGATACCAGGAAGCAGTTTTATCTCCATCAGTTTGCAAAAGAGCAACCGGATTTAAATTTTCGAAATCCGCTAGTGATTGAGGAAATGGTAAATGTTTTAAAGTTTTGGCTGGAGCTGGGAGTCGATGGATTTCGACTTGATGCTGCCCCTCACATTTTAGAGGACAAAGAATTCAGAGATAATCCTACTGCAAAGCCAAACTATAAAACGTCTGCGGGTGAACTGAAACTGACAGAAGATGACTATTGCTTTTGGAATCATATATACACTTGCAACTGTCCTGGCGTGTTAGATATTTTGGCCACCTTCAGAGACGTCTGTGATGAATGGACAGAAAGAGATGGCCAGGAAAGGTATTATCCATTCCAAAAAAACATTTAAAACTTAACTGCTTAGAACTCTTTTAAACAATGAATTTTGAACAGGGTACTATTGACTGAAGGTTATCTTCCTTTGTCTGAACTCATGGAATATTATGGCACTGAAAAATCTCCGATTGCACATTTTTCGTTTAATTTTGAGCTCTTGGGCTTAGAAAAAGATTGTTCTGCTCTTGATGCATTTGCTTGCATTACAAAATGGATGAATGCTTTACCAGAATTTTGCTGGCCAAATTGGCAGGTAAGGTGGAAGAAGAAAGTAGAAACTCTACTTCATTTTGCTTCATCAAACTTAAATTAAATGTTATTCGCATGACGAATCTTATCCACAGAAAGTCCGATGCAATGGAGTCCAGTTGTTGGAACTGCTGGTAGGTAGGCATATTTTCATTCTTTGAATGACCTAACATACGTCATATTGATGGACCTGGAAATAAATGCCTTATCGTAGGTTTTTGTGACTCGTCCACACCATGGCTGCCAATCAACCCTAATTTCAGTGAAGTGAACGTGAAGTCACAAACCGCAGCAGAAAAAAGTCATCTGAAAACCTACAAAACTTTGATTTCCCTTCGTGAGTCAAGCAAGGCTTGGCAAAATGGAGATTTGGATTTGCATGTTTTATGCGGCGATACAGTTTTAGCCTTCACCAGGTTTGTATCAATTATTACTCTTTGTTTATGTACAACTCGTTTGACTTGACTCAACAACTTGACAAGCCTAGCCATGTCATGTCGACCTTTCCAAACTACGAGCAACTAAATTCTGTTATGCTTCATTGTTGTTAGGGTTGACAACTTGTCCAAAGAAGGTATTCTTGTCGTTGTCAACTTCGGACAGGTGGCTGCTCAAGTGGATATCAATCAACTCGAAAGGGTTCCAACAAAAAATTCTGAAATGACGGTTGTCGTTGTATCGGACATGCAAGAAACTTATGCAGAAGGGTAAGAGAAAAGAGTATTATTTTCCTGAACAGTTTCGTCTGAATTTTGCAGGGATAAGATAAAGATAACATTTTCTCTCGTTACAGATCAGTATTTTCTGGAACGGAGCTCAAGATTTCCAAGCGCTCTGGAATTGTGTTCAAGTTTTTTATTTCAGACGACGAGATCACTGAAAATAGCAGTCTGATATAAATTCAAAATGGCGTACATCAACAAAATATTATTTATTATACTGTAGTAGTATACTGCGATCATAAAGTTAAAGAATCAATTAAACTGACAATAATAAAAAAATAAAAATGGACATACAAATTCCTTTAAATAGCACTTGTGAATCGTATTTTCACAGCTCTAACTTTAATTTGAGCATATTCTTCCTCAACTATTTTATTTCACAATGCTTAAAAAGTCAGGAGGGAATGAACGCTGGGTCAGGGTCTAAAGGAGTGGACGAATTTTTAACAATTATTGCAAAAGACTACTTTATGGACAGTCCACAGGTATTTATTTCATGCAAAATAAAGGAAAAACTTGGAAACCTATACTTCGATATTTTTCAAACAGATAGTCTTGCTTTACGACGAGTCTTGGGATATTTCCGAAATGATTATGAAACTAACAGAAAATACAGACAAAGCTTTTGTATCCTACTTTTTGCCTCTGGATGAAACCATTAGTCAGCGCATTAAGAGAAGTGCAAATTTAATGCTTCTGAGTGAAATAGTGAAATTTACACAGATCTCACAATGCATTTCTTTTCCAAAGGTCCGCCTGATCATTTTACCCATAAATTACTTCCGAAGGCAAACGCATTCATAATCTTCGTTAAGGACGAGCAAGGATTTCTCAACATCTTGGACCTTATATCTGCTTATCCGTGGTGGAATAAAAGAGCTCGAGTGATCATTATGTTGAAAGAAAAATCCACCGTTGCTACAAATGTAATTAAATGAAAATGACTAAATACTACTATTTATGGCTTTTACATACCTAATACATTTTACTTCTAGAAAATTTTGGCGAAACTTGAATCAGAAAAGATTTTCAATGGAGTTGTTGTGAGCCAGTTAGTTTCGAAGGACAATTCGACGGCATCTTCTTTGGATCTAGCGCTTCAGCAACAGCAACAGAACGCTGGGAAAGAGGATTCTCAAGAAAATGCTAACAAAAATATTACAAATTCCTACATTGCTCTGCAAGTCGTTGCATTGGAGCCATATCCGGATCAAGGTCATAACAAAGAAAGTTACATTGGACGATGGGTAAATGGAGAACTGCAGACTGTCGGACCAATATTCAAAGAGAAAATTGACAACCTACGAGGGAATCAGTTACAAATTTGTGTCTTTGAATTTCCTCCACTTGTAATCAAAACTGAGGTTGCACCGGGAAAGTATGAGTATTCTGGTCTGGAAGTCAATCTTTTAAAAGAACTTGCCAGGCTTCTGAATTTTACGTTTGCATTTTATGAACCTCCTGAAGGAGAGCGATGGGGAGTGGATGTAAGGATGAATATAAAATTATATTTTAAAAAATGACTCATGATGTGAATATTTGACTGGTTTAGCTGGGAAACAACAATTGGACAGGATTGATCGGCGAAACTCAGCGGAATGCTGACTTTGGATTCGCAAGTGTTTTTCTTCTCGACAATCGGGAAATGGCTGTAGATGTTTCCACCCCTTACGATCAGGATCAGGGCTGTTTTGCAGTTCCTCGCCCAGAAGCTCTTCAACACTGGCTTGGTCTGGTTCTTCCTTTTTCTTGGCAGGTGTGGGCTTGTGTAATTTCCTTAGCTTTCGTCGCGGGACCCATATTTACTCTGATAACCCGGCCTCTAGGAATGGATAGATCTATGACCATTGGTCGGGGTATACTTTATGCGTTGGGCTCATTGGTATCCGCTCAAAAGCCTCCCCAGGCTAAAAGCCACGCTTTGAGGTCATTCATTGTTGCGTGGCTTGTTTTCTGCTGGTTGGCTGCAATTTTGTATCGGGTTGCCCTCATCGTGTCTCTAACCGTTGGCCCAAATGCTTTTCAAATTAACACTTTGAAGCAACTCGTGAGGTCCGGTTTGGAATGGGGAGGTTATCCCGAAATTGTGAAAACATTTTCAAACACATCTGAAGTTGTTGATGAGGATTTCCTTGAAAGACTTCAGATTGTAACGAATGCAACTGAAGCTTTGGATAGAGTGGCCACAAAGGGCGACTTTGCTTTGATGGATAGCGGGAAATTGTTGAAATATGCAGAAACAGGTAAATACTTTGACGGGTATTCTTCAATGATTCATGTCACGAAGGAGTGTCCAGCAAGATACAACGTTGGTTTTGTGATGCCCATTGGAAGCCCCTTTCTAGAAAAAACTAATGAGGTAAAAAATGACAAAATTCGATTGAAAATTGGAAAAAGAACTCCATTGTATAAAGATTTATGAAACCTGCAGTTGATTCGAAGACTACAAAACGCCGGAATAATTGAAAAATGGTATGATGACATTCTACATGAAGCTGCAGTCAAGAACCCTAACCGAGGTGGTCAAAATAAAAGAAGGGAGAAAGGTTTGGACATTGGAGACCTAAAGCTATGTTTAGTACTGGTTCTGTGTGGACATTTCTCCGCTTTCTTAATTTTGCTTGGAGAACATGGACTGGCATACTACAGAAGTGGGAAGGCAGCAGAAGTTGGGAGCAGTTTGATTCGAAGGGTTAGCACAATGTCTGGATTATCGTCATTGTCGTCCAGAGATGGAAGAGATATGTCAACCTCTGTGAACCCTTCAGTTATAATTACGGAAACTGAGGACACCTCGTGCTCCCAGGAAACTTTACGCTCTCTCCCTGTCGAGATGGAGCATGGATGGTGCCAATGTTTTGAGCAAAATGAGGACGCGGATGCAGTATCCGCGTCACTCGGGGATATAAAGGCCATTTCTTGTCCCCACATAATAAAAAACTTTGAAGAAGAATAGAAGATACGTAGAATAGGTCAGGTAGAACATGTAAACATCAGTTTTATCCAATTTTATTTAAAACTTTATAAAAATGCATTACAAAAGAATTCCATTAGTAAAACCATGCATTGTAAAATCATAAGACTTTTTTCAAATAAATCATTTTTCCTCCGTTAACATAACCCTCTCGTTCAAATTCCACTTTGTAACCCAGTTTTTCATAGAACAACTGAGCGCCTTGGAAATCCATTGTTCCAACAGTTGCAAAAGAACACTGTTTCCGCTTTGCTATTTCGTGAACCTTTTCCATCAAAAGTTTCCCAATTCCTTTTCCTCTGAGCTTCTTATCCACCCACAACTGGTCTGTGTATATCGAGCCGTATACGACAGACCCATTGCAACCTCCCACGATTTCATGCATATGTTCGCATCTCTCCCCTGCAGTAATATTTTCTCCGGTTCCTTCAACTTTCTTTAAAGTCGTTGGTGGCGTAGGCGGTCGTGTTGATGATGTTGATGACGACAATGAGTCTACTATGCTTGAACAACAATCTATTTGTTCTTTTTCTTCTTTTTTGTCTCGTACAATTTTCTTTCTTACAAGAATGCCAAAGGGAAAGGCATCGCAGCTTATATTTTGAGCTCGAGACTCTTCGTTGATTTTCTCGGTAAGAAAATCAATCTCGGTACTAGACGGGCTGAACGTCTCAATGAATTCTAGGTCATGACTAGCCATAGTTTTTTTTAGCAGAGTAGTACAAATAAGGTGGCTGGAGAATTGGAAACTTGAGAACTTGCTGGAATGTAATCTTTCTGCAGTGTACTTTTGTGGTATTTTTCACGCATCCAATTTAATATTGCTAGCAACGAAGGATTGCTTTGCTTTGAGTGAGACGAAAGTATGGAGAATACTGCAACAAAAATATGCATGATTTTGCTTAAATTAAAAATATTATACAACCATATATATCCTTCACAGTGCGAGCTCAAAGGTTTCGATAAATGACTAATGACAAATCAAAATAAAACATGTAGTTTTACAGTTAAGCCTAAGCAAGAAAAACTTGTAACACACTTGTACACAAAAACTGAAACAATTTTCCCATAATGACCTTGAATTTCAAGACTTGAAGACATATCCCATATTAATAGATTAGAACAATGAAGACGGAGTAGGCTTTATCTTTCATTACTTAACAATCTCATTTACTGTAAGTTTTATGATTGGGTTTTTGCCACGTTTCATGTCTTGTATTTTGGCTTGCTAACTAATCGTAAGCCATTTTATAAAAGTAAGTTAAGTAATAAATTGTATTACATTTTAACCAATCAGAAACATCGATTACAATTCATGGAAAAGCCGACAAACAATTCTTAACGACATTTGTTAATGTTTCAGTCAATTGTTGACTACTTGTTCGTAATTGTTCGTGGTTCGATATGTAGTGGTATGTTGATTCTTTCATGCTATTGATGTGCTTAAACTGCTTTGCAACATTTTTATATCAAACAGGAAGTCACGGAAAGTCAGGCTTTTCAAGTTATGCAGACATTGAAGATGCTTCCTTTCTTCTTGATCATTAAAGACGAAGCTTTTTTTATAAATCAATAAAAATTTACTTTCGATATTACGCAATCTGGTATACCTTAGGTAAGTCAAAAATTATAGGTATATTTTTAAAATAAAGAACTCTTTGAATATATTATGTGCTTAGGGTAGAACTTTCATCTATTAAGTTCATCAAAGACGAAGTCATTCACGATTCTAAAACAGAACAAAATTTTTCCTGATTCCTAATGCTTATTTGTAGTAATGCAAAAGTTTATAAGACATGAAATTTGACACCACCTCAAAACCACGATTTTCCTTTTTGGCCATCACTTCCCAAAGCTACAGTGATCCACTCACGTAATAAAATTTTTCGCGTTGCATCATTAATATTCATGCATTTTAAGTAGGTAAGTGACTAGCGAAGCTCATAAAGATAATGATCGTAAAAATTCATCATGAAACCCTGAACCAGTCAACAAGACAAAGCCACGAGCAGCAAACTACCCACAGGGCAGGCCAAGATCTAGCGTGAACTACCCACATCATCGTCATAATCTCTGCGTGTTTGACTCCACTTGAGTTCACCATTCCCTATTTTTATGTGGCGACTCCTCCACAATATTTCACAATCCAAATCTAAAGCAAAAGCAAATGGCAAGAAGCGCTAGTCTGGTTTAGTAAATGGCAATGCACACATGTGTCCAAGTACATTTAATGTATCAGCAGTGAATGAGTGTAACCAAAAAGTAAAGAAATGGAAAACGGAACTCCTCTCTTTACACTCATATTCCTCGCATTAATGCCATTGCATTGTAAAAAAAATTGTTGGTTCATGTACAAAGCATAACTTTGAGCCTTTTCCCTAAACACATTGCATTACATTGCGTTGAAAGAAATGTGGAGAGGCAGATAGATGCTCGTTTTCATCCCACATACGGCAAAAAAAAAAATTAGGGAGCGACGAGACAGTACCAAAAAGAAACAGTGATCATCCTTGTGATTTCTTTGCTTTTGGTTAATGTGCTAATTTTCTTCTGGTTCACTGCAGTAATCCATAGACATTCTCAAGATATCATTCAGTCTCTCACAAAACGAGTGTAAAGTGGAGTGAGTGAATGGTGGAACAATTTATCAAGAACTTGTTAATTAACACACAAATGGAATAATAATTGAAAGTCATCAAGACTCAAATAAGCCAGAATTTTACAGTAAAACTTTTCAATTTGGGAGCAAGAACAATTTTCTTACTGAAAGAGAGGTAAGATTTGATAAAATGCTTATGAATAAAATATTTAGAGTAGTCTTACTTACTTGATAGTTTTTTCCGACGCTGAATCTCATACACGTTACTCCAATCTATTTGATTGAATCTGAAGAGATTCCAAAATTCAAAGATGTCATTATTAATGCAAATGTGTTTATGAGTTTTCCTGCTCACATGAAAAATACGTTTTAATTTTGAATTACCGAGAGTAAAAGGCTGTTTGTTATTTCTTATAGGTAGATAAATAAATGTTTAGGTAGGCGGTCAGAAAGAGTAAGAAATAAGAAACATGTAAGCGTATAAATAATGTGCTTTTGCCCGCTCGCGTGCTTCAATGTTTTGTTGTATCTTTTGAAGAAGAATTCGAGCCAAAAAATAGATAGGCTATTGCTATTGATTTATACCGACCGAGGAGATTCGTGTGAGAGCTTCTCGTGTTCCAAAAGAAGCAGGTGCTATTCAGTTGTATAATAATTTTCGCATATAAAATACATCTCGTTTTTTTGTTGACCTGACTTCATTTGAAGGTTTGTTTGAAATGAAAATGGTGCATCTTTCATACGAAAATAATATGTGACTTAAATGATGACATTATAATGAATCGCAGTTCAATCTCAATAAGCTCCACATGGAATATAAATATTAGCATCTTTTATCGTATTCAGAAAGTATGTGTGATGTCATGATGTCTGGATAACTAATAGTGTTAAGTAAATATTGGAAAGTGCACATGAACATTAGTGTTAAAGTAAAGCTTCTGGAACTATATTTTGGATTGGTTCCTTGGGACAAGAATTAAACGCTGTATGTAACTCTGTATTTAGTATTTTCAACGTTATATGAACATGGCATGACGGCAATAATTGATTTGACGAATAACTTCCTTTCAACATTGTTTAAACATCGTTAAATATTCATTAACTCGAGTCACATTTTTCCCCAATCGTAAATTATTAACTATGCAAAGACGTGTGGTTATAATTTCTCTAATAATTATTGACATTTCTACATGAATTTGGCGTTGATTACCAATCACGTTGGAATACGGGTTAAGAACTTCGTCGTTCGTTTGGCAAATCGACTAATGAGACGAAATATGAATTTGGGATGGACTGCGTCAGATATTAATGGCAACTTTCTTTGAATCGATCGCTGTCGTATCTGAACACTTATCATTGCCATATTGAGATTGAGAGCTCACATATTGGTGAGGTTCGCCTCCTGCTTATTTCCGCTCTAAAATAATGCTACCAAAAGTTATTTCTTAATTAAATATGAGCAGCGGAAAAAAAAATCTTGGGATTTTCCATGTCACTATAAGTACATGTTTTATAGAAGGCATAGTTTTCGTGTAATACTTGGGTATACTTTGCACGATGCGCGTCTACTCTCTACTTATTTCGAAATTCCATTTATTCCATGCAGCTTCAGCAGACTGGCTCCAATTAAGAAGGGCAAATTGTAATGATTTTCATTTCCATCATTACCATCGTTTATAGGCAGTAATTACATGAAACGACTTTAAGTCTGTCTTTCTTTAGGCGTCTCAACGAAGATAAATCGAATTATCTCTGTAATAGCATTGAAACTTAAATACGTGCATTCTTGCTTCATTTTTCCTTGCCATTTAATTTTCATATTTGCGTTAAAAGCTTCCAGGCGTACTCGCCATCAGGATTAATGTGGTTTTAAGTCAACATTACGTCAATGTAATGACCGGGGTCTTGTCGCCAATTTAAGATTGACGATCAAATTACACGATTTTTTATTAACATTGAGCCGGATGTGTAGGAAACATGTATCCTCAATACTTTCAGAGCAATTGTTCTGATATGACGAGTTCGTTTACCTACAATGGGCACATTTGCGTTTATTAAAATGACATGGCAAAAATCCAGACGAAAAGAATCCATTGCACATGCATGTTTGAGATACTTAAGACAGTTTTATTGCATGGTCCTAGCTCATAAAGTTACGTTTGTTCATTGTAAGTTGGAGAGTTATCTAATTACGTTTCTTATTGTCATAATTCCTGGATAATATGCGATAATGCACTGAATTTATATGATTTTGGATCTTATTCACAAACAACGCATCAGTACAGTATACAAATTATTAAATTTATTAAACATAAAGGAAAGGCGTTTCCATTTTGATACAAACTCAATTAAATCTAATGTTTATCGAGAGCTTAGAAAACATGTCAAAACGAGGGGAACAACATCGATAAGACCTAATTCACATCTTGACTACTACAAGAATGGTAAATTGAAAGTAATTCACTATAGTATTTTCCCCTCATCCTCATAGATATAAAAACTTACAAATTACTAGACTTATACTTTACCTACCTATTTGACAAGATCAACAAAGTAAATTGGGTTGAGGCTTTGCCTACCCCATTTCTTTAATAATTAGGATTTTATTCGTTCAGTGACATAAACATGATAATATTTGAATAAAACGTGGATTGTATTTCCCTCCCTTATTTCAAATGTGCCAACCTTTCAAGGTAAAAAGCAGGCGGATTTTCACAAAAAATGCCATAAAACACATTCCTTTACACAAACTCTTTCTGTGCTCTCATTTCTGATGATGACTGCGACACTCAAACTTTTGTAAGAGCTCACAGAACGCTCGCAGAAGTGTTCCATAGGCAAGAAACGACCGTTGAACAAATCTTCTATTCTAGTTTGGCTTTAACATTCTATTTCTATACAGTTTTATATATCCTGAAATCTTGAGTGGCATGGCAAATATTATTACGGAACCCACACAAGCACCCTGTACAAAACCAGGAAAGACTCATGAATAAAAGTCATAAGTACTTAAGCCATCCAAAGCCAAGAGGAAGTAAATACTTTTATACTGATACATACATACATAAATATACAACTTTATTGTTAGGCGTGTTAACAGCGTAGTTGTATTAATAAAATAAATGCAGTTGTTTTGAGTAGAAAAGAAGAAATGAATACGGATATGCGTGCTCTGCTTTAGGAAACTTGGAATGAAAAGATAAAGAGGGAAGAAAAAGCGAGCACGATATATTTTACTTTTTAGGTAATACTAAGTTAACGCGAGGTTTTTTATTTATAATCGGATCATGAAGTATCCAAAGAATATACTTTTTATAGAATGGCATAAGGTTTTTGGGGTCGGTGTTCTTGCTTTTCCCATTTTCATGTCAGCGCCATATGCCATCATGATCACATTTTTTGCAGCTTTAAGAATCAGCTAACGTCCTTCTCACGAGACGGTGGTGGGTGATTGCATCAGAAGTTTTTCCCCTGCGTTCTTTCGTTTGTTCATCATCAATTTTTTTTGGAACACGCTCAAGTCAAATTGTACAATACAATGATGGCATTAGGGAATAAACGAACGTAGTGAGTAGCGGGTGGTTTCTAGTGTATATAGCTCTTTTAATGTATATCGCAAA
>JAHZMX010000247.1:0-17959 GCA_027743895.1 Seira musarum
ATGGACTAATTTCCCATAAAAAGAACTTAGTCCTTCCATTAAGAATTGGACAACCTTAAACATACCAAATAGTATTTATACAAATCAATCCAGAACTACATACGATTATCTAAGTGTGAACTTATCTCTATCTCTAAATATTACGCATCTACAGATTTCAAGTACCGGTGGATATACTGGATCTCCATCCGTATTAAACCTCGTTCTTTCTTTAAACATTTTATCCAAATTTTTACAATTTTCATTCCATGCATCTATGCAGTTCAATCTGATCGAATGTTTCATAACCTCCTTTTTTACGTCTACAACTTTTAATCTCCGAAATATTTCATTACTTCGATTGCTTGAATACATAAACCAGTCTTTAAATAACAAAGAGTCCTTCCATTTCAATACAAATTTCAATAGACTAAATTTTCGTCTCTCATCTATTGTCATTAAATTAAATTTTTTATATAATGAAAACCAATCTATTCTAGAAAAATTATAATCGAGCGCTTTTGAATTTCTGAACGTGTAAACTTTAAGAAAGCGGTCAATTTTACGCTGAAATAAGTCGACCTGACTTTTGTTTTTGGAAGACCAAAAAACCAATCCATAATCAATAATACTTATTACATACGCAGATAAAATCGTTTTAAGGAATTTGCATGTAATCATTCTTCGAATGCTATACAATTTTGCTAATGCACAATTCAGTTTCATCTCAACATGTGAGCAATGCGTTTTAAAGTTTAGGTTGCTGTCTAAATGTACTCCTAAGTATTTAAACGACTGGACTAACTCTACTTCCATGTCATTTAATTTTATTTTACCCTTATTCATAAAACCAGATCGATAGTCATTTGCTTTGTGAAATACCATGTATTTGGTTTTGCTAACATTAATTTTTAAGCCATTATCATCACACCATTTCACTAGTTTTTCAAGACACAAATTTAATTGCCTGCAGCCTTCCTCATAAGACTGACAACTAGTATATATGACTAGGTCGTCCGCATAAAGAATGTATGGAAGATCAATGGCTGTATATATATTTGAAATAAAAATTGAATATAAAATTGGTCCAATTTGTGCCCCAGGGGGGACCCCAGAGGTAATTTTATATGATTTTGATACAAAATCACCGTTTTTAATTACAAAATCACGCTCACTGAAGTAATTAATTAAAAGGCGGAGTAATGTTGGATCAAATTTATATTCAAAATTATCCATCATTTTTTGTATCAATTTAGCCTGTGACACACTGTCGAATGCCTTGGAAAAATCAACAAACAAGGCAACGGCTTTACCGGATGTAACATTTAAGTATTTATATAGGTCCTGCGTCAGTACAGCAATAGCTGTCTCACAAGAGCGATTTTGTCTGAAACCGTGCTGATGATCATCTAAAAGACTATCACAAGCATTTAAAATTAATTTATACAAAATCCTCTCAAATATTTTTACAATAAAAGAAAAAGTAAAAATAGCTCTGTATGAAGATGACAGTAATTTAGAACCTTTTCCTTTGTACAACGGAGTTACATGACCTTTTTTAAAACTTGACGGTATTACACCTGAACAAAAAATTGTCGAAAAAATAAGTTGTAATGGAATTACTAGTGACTGAGCAAATCTTTTATAAATTTTTCGTGGAATAGAAAATTTACTATCACGAGATTTTTTTACATATGTAATTGCTTCTAATATGTCCTCCTCCTTAATCTCAATTTCACCTGTCCAGTTCGCATTTAGTTCTTTGTACTTGTCTGTGTAAGATTCTAGCGACTGCATGCACGACATAGTATCACTAGCTGAAGATTTTACAGTAAATTCACGAGCTAATTCATCACATATTTCAGAATCGCCTTCAATCACATTTACATTATTACATATTTTTACAATTTTTTGGTTTGATTTATACCTAAAATGAAGTAATTCATCAATTACAGTCCACGCATCTGCCGATGTTTTGACTGAATCTAATTTGCTATTAAAATACGACCTCTTTGCTTTACGAATAGCTAGACTTGCATTAGCTTTTGCTATTCTATATTCTTTTAATACGTCTGCATTGTTTGCACATTTTTTTCGCAAACTATCTCGAGTTTTGCAGAGACTAACAATTTCTTTATTGAACCATGGTGCATTGAAGCCCTTAACAGTACGTTTTCTTAACGGGGCGTGTTTGTTCAAAAATCCAATTATTGTACTTTCAAAAATACTTACAACGTTTTCTGAATCACGTTTTAAGAAACTCCAATCGATTCTCTCTAAATCAGTTTTAAAATTATTTTCATTAAAATCTTTATAGCTTCTGTATTCTATCACTCGTCTTTCACTGGCGGATTTGGTTTTGTTCATTACAGTAAATATTAGATTGTGATCCGAATCCGTAAATGGGATGGACGATGAGTTGGTGTAATTTTTTCGATCGGAAACATAAAAATGGTCAATTAAAGTAGACGTTTGCTTTACTAAACCATTAACTGTCTTCTGTGACGCTATTCTAGTTGGAACGTTAATTAACTGATGTAAATTAAACTCAGTAGCTAATTTAAACAATCGTTTAGAATGCTCAGTTTGTTTTAGCAAATCTACATTCATATCACCAACCAAACAAAAATCATTGTCTAAGCTTGACAAAAATGTTATCAGATTTTCTAGAAAACCAAAGGACTCATCATTTACACAATTTGGAGGAACATAAATTGTTGCAATATGTAGAGGCTTCATGAACTTCCTCCACACTTTAGTAATAATACAACCAATATTATCAGGCACTACAGCAGTAAGTTCTATTTCTTGATAACTGTAATTTTCATGCACATAGACAATTAAACCTCCACCTTCTTTTTCAATTCTGTCTTTTCTTAGAAATTTGTACTGATCTACTTTGAACATATTTTCATGATCTCTATCAGGTTTTAACTTAGTTTCGGATACTGCAAAAAACATTATGTCATTCTCGTAAATTAGCATAGAACGTATTTCATCGAACCTAGTACCAGCCTTCAGACCATTGACATTAAGGTGCAAAATTTTTCTCCCTTTTGGCAAAATTCTGGAGTACTGAAAATTAGTCCAATGATGATTCATCTAGCATAGTAGAAGATGAGAAGTACGTCTCGCTTATTGAAAATGTAGGAATCCATAAAGAGGAATCACTTGGTGTAGGTTGATTTTCAAGCTGTAAAATACAGCATGAGCAAATCCACTGATTCCTTCCATTTTCGCCTCTTGCTGTATAACTTATTCTTCCATTGCAATGTGAGCAAGTTATCCATCTTCGGTAGGTAATGTGGTCTGGATCTTGGTTTAGCTCCATTTGTTAGAATTAAACAAACATAAAAGCAGTAAATGCTCCTAGGTTTGTAATGTTGAATTTGACAAAAAGAAGTACGTGTTTTACCTGGGCCAGAGCCCAGTACACCAATATTTCTAAATTATTGAGTACTGGGACCGATGAGGTTGAATCCACTGCACTTTGCGCTCCTAAATAGTGCAGTGTATACTGGTGATGATTTACATATGAATAAAGGCCAATAAACTGAAGCTTGACTGTGTATGTGCTGGAATGATAGCTGCACAATTTCACGTTTTTAACAATTGGCCAAAAAAAAACTATGAAAACTATAGTAATATGTTTAAAAACTTATACCAATAACTTCAGCTCTAAAAACTGAACAGTTTGATATAACTTTCGTGTCAAATCAATAAAAAATGAGCTAGTTAAAAAATAAAACTGCGAGAACAAAAAAATCTGGTATGTTCTCTCCTCCGTCCCAATTTATGTTAATTCAAATCTTAAATTTTCAAAATCGTTCAAATTCCCAAAGGACTAATGGCAATATTTGAATACAAACAGGCAGTAAGTTTTCAGAAAAATAAAAGCAGCTTTTATGTGTGGAAATAATGTTTCCCATAAAATGTTCATTTCCTATGCTTCATGTCAGATTGCTGAAAAAAGTTGGAAGTTAAACAATATGATTGGCTTTATTGGTTTTTAGAAGTGCAGCATGGTTTATACATAATGCATGGAGGGGTAAAAAGGAATAGCAAAACGAGCATTATTATTATTATTATTATTGTGGACTTTCCTGACGCTCGTGTCATCTCTTTACATTAACTCGAAAGAATGAAATCTTTCGTATGTATAAACTAAACTTTTACGATTGGATGCTCTGTCAGTCATTTTGAAGTCACGGATTTTGTCATTCACTTCCTTTGATTTAGGAGGCTTGATAAAACAAAAAAAGTCAAACGAAGTGTGATATACACGGATTTTGTCATTGACTTCCTTTGATTTAGGATGCTTGATAAAACAAAAAAAGTCAAACGAAGTGTGATATGATGGTGAAAACAAAAGATTTTGGGAGTGAAAGTGATGTTTGTTGAGTACAGCGTAATGAATGAAAGCATACTTCAACGCTGTCTACATACCGCATTGCAATCAAAGCCCACAACACTCGCCCTTAATTATTATTGAATTAAGCATAATGAAATTTAGTCTGTAGAAAAAAATTGTGCATATCTCTTTAATCACAATGTCAATTCCGCTAATTTTTTTCGGTTCCCTAGAGTAAAGTAATGAATTCGAGGAATTAGATGGAAAGTGCGAGGCAATGTTTACGCGGAAGGGATTCACAAGAGGAAATTCTTTCGCTCATTCTTCAACAAGATAAAGTCTCGTCTCATGTGTCACAAGCCCATTCATTCCGCACTTTCAACGACTTCCCTCACGCTGCTGGCAGGAAAAGTAAAAGAGAAGTCGTGTGACACGATGAATAAAAAAGTAAGCAAAGCCTTGCGGAAAGTCTTGTACAATAATATATCATGACTATATGACTCTGCTGACGATGATGATGACGATGATCAGCATGAAACATTGTGTTCAGGGATCCGTTCGGTTTTACTCGGGAGATGAGGGTGCGATCCCGATGAATTTTCAACCGTTTTGCTTCCTCACTTCCTCAGCTCAAAAAAAATACTCACTTATATAGTCATACTCGAACGGACAAGTCGAAAAGTGTAGTCAAAAACAGAATAATATATTATTATAAAGTAATAGGATTCCTCCTTTTTCTCCCATACACCATTCAGTTCAGACCAGCTCGTTTCTTTTTTTTCCCAAAGAATAAACTTTTTATATTGTTATTTCCTCTATCCTGAGCAAAACCAAGTTTAAGTCAAACCCAAAAGCATGGGAAGCCAAAGAAGCCAAAAGGGAAAGTAAAAGCAAGCAAAGTTACTTTGTCCAACTTTTCCCTCTCTCAACCAAACTCTTTTTCTGGCTTGGCTTGGCTTGCTTTCACGGTATAAACTCACACAAACCTATTTCAAGCTGGCAAGCAAAGTTTGTCTTTTTTTATTCAAGAACGCAAAATGTTGTAGTGTCTTATTTTTGTACATTCTTTACGTTTTTATGCAGTATATGAAGTGTACTCATTGTACAAGAAGATCTAGATGCTTTCTACTTTCTTTTGACAGTATTTGAGGTTGCGAACACATTTTACACTCGTTTTCCCTCTTGCTCTTCCTCTTAAAATACTTTGCAGTCGCTTGAGTTCGAAGTAAAGAAGGTGGCATTATGCAATCCTATCCACCAGGAGAAAATTTCATAACGAAATATTGCTCCGAGAAGCCATCCAACTTTTGCTCTATTCTGTTTTTCTCCATTTCCCTCCACTTTCTCTCTTTTTTTGGTTAATAATAATAAACAAAAAATGCTTTTCATTTTCTAAGTAGCACCATTCGTTTTCTTTCATTCCGTTGTTCTCACCATATTAGCCGTTGTGTTTGAACAAGCATACTATCTTATAGTTGATTGCTGCTTGGTATTAAGACATTCACATTTATTCAAGGATATGGCAAAAAAATTAGAGGAGCGATCAGAGACAACAAAAGTGTTTCATTTACAAAATGACTTCTTCTTTCAAAAGGAAAATGGCCAAAGTAGTCTTTTCTTTCTATGAATCCTCGTGTCCATGCAAAAGTTTCCAATGAATAGACTCCGTTGAAAAAATTCAATTCCAATGATATCTGCCATGAAATTGAGTAAAATCGGGTTTTGAGTTTTCATTTCGCATCTATCAAAGAATCTGTAAATTCTATATCATAAAAAATCCCTTTAAGTCTTCAATCTTTTAAAGTTGTGTGATCTTTCACAGCTTCAATTTAACGGAAACTCGTGTCAGTCGCGGTGCTCTCAAAGTTTTTTTAGGACATTTTTTTCGTGATTTCGATACGGCACCACAAACTTTTGTGGCAGATAATAATATGATGATAATATCTAAAGCCAACAAGGAGGAGTGAAAATGTCGCTGTCCTCCAGAGTATTATGATTCTTCGTTGACTTCACATCACTTTTTTCTGACTACACTGTAGCTTTCAATTCTCAAAAAATCTCTTTCTTTTTTACGAGCGAGGCTTAAATCACATAAAGAAAACTTTTTTATGGTTACCTTGTTTGGATACTTACGAACTACGCAGCATTTTGCTTTTCAAGGAGATCTCGTCGGTGTCAAAACCGTCAAGTCTGAATATAAAATAAACTCATAAACGATAAGCCTTCCAACATATCCTCCTCTCAAAAAATTGTTTCATGTATGCTTAGCATCCTAGCAGCAAAGCAGATGCAGAGGCGACATATACAAGCCAACACAGTCTACACAAATCTATTGACTAAGGAAATGCTGTTAGGCAAGAACTTTAAGCTCAAATTCATTAACGTAAGGAAAACGATAATAATTTAATTATTAATTTAAAAAACTCTTCAGAAAAGAGTTTATTTGTAGAAATTATTTTGAAAAATACATCTTGCCGTTTTCAGCAAAAAAGCAAAATGTCCAATGACTCTTTCTAAGCAACACATCATTATCTACCCATTTTATAGAAAGAAAGAAAAGTCATTATCTTGGAATCGGCATTTGAAGCCAATCGAACATTATTAGCTAGTAATAAGCTCGAACTCTATTCATATTCTCTCTTTTGTATTTGTTTTAAAATTTTAATCAAAGTTGACGGTATTTCTTAATTAAAATCACTGATGAGGGTTTGCATGAATTTAATATATGAATTAATAAAGAAAACTCTAGAGAATAAGATTAAAATAAAAAATGGATAGCCACCAGCTTGATTACAGCGATACACTGACGAGCGTTTGCATGAATTTAATATATGAATTAATAAAGAAAACTCTAGAGAATAAGATTAAAATAAAAAATGGATAGCCACCAGCTTGATTACAGCGATGAGCATGAGCTATCAAAACTATATCGGAATCTTACAATGTACTGAGTCCGGGATTTTTATGGTCCATACATAGATTTTATTTTTATTTCACTTTCATAGAATTTTGTAATTGATATCGGTCTTTACTAAAAAATGTTTAGCATTTTAAAAGCTCAAGACGTTAGGAAATACATATTGTGGTTTTGGAAGCGTTGACGAGTGAAAGCAAGCGCAAATGCAATGGTGTTAAAAGAATTTGATATTTCCTATTTATAAATAAGTGGATAAAATACAAAGAGTAAAAAATCAAGTGGGAATGACAGTGTGGAAGGCAAAGCAAAAAGGTGAAAGGGGAAGGCACACTTGTCATATTATTATTACTATTATCAGCATCATCCAAAAAATGTTCTAAAAGCAGTAAAACTGTAATACAATAACAGTACATTTTGTTTCACTTCTTGTTTCTTTTCCTGTCGCGTATTAGAGAGGAAGAAGTGCTTTCTTCCAAAAAAAACTATTCACAAGGAGCGACATATTCCTATTCAACGAGTCATGGAACGTCCACCCAAATAGACGACGTATCACATATAAATATAACTATAACAGGATCACAGCCACCAACCACCATACCATATCGCATTGAGAAAAATGAGAATTGTGAGGGAACATCACGGAAACCGCAGCTCGAGCTCTGAGTTCACTCAGAGGCAACGACAACTACACCATAAAAGCGAAGCCAAATAGGAAGAGTTTTTTATATGAACAAACATGGTAAGATTTTCTAAACCAATTTTTTCATCTTGTGTTTCTGCCTTTAAACTTTTTTTTCTTTATATAATGTTCAAAGTAAGTTTTATAAGGCTCAAATACATTTATATTTCTTAAGTTTATATATTTAAGCTCATTTCTGTAGGAAAAAAATGTATTCATTCCCATAAGCATCTTGTTTCTGCTCCCTGGACCATTATCGTGGCTTTTCCGAGCTCCTGTGAGTATGTATTATTCCCACTTGTAAAATTGTTCAGTATAACGAGTAAACCGAGCATGGAGGAAAGAGGGAGAATGAGATGACAAGCAAAGGTGTGAGTGAACCTTTTTTTTCGCCTTGTGAAGTAAAAATAAACGATAAGGATGACTTTGCTTGCTGAGCAGAGACTCTATGAACAAAGCATTTCTTTTTGTAATGATAAAAAACTACTACTCTTGTTACCGTCCTTATCCTTTATCGTGTCGGTGCAAAGGGTAGATTTTATTTCGTGTTTTGTTATTATTGCTGTTATGTAAGTGCTTTGATGCAGGTAAGAAGAGCAAACAGGGAGGCAGTGGCTTGCTGTAAATGTAATGTAAGTAATGTAAGTCGTTCGGAAAATCGATGTAGTAGTATATTATGACGACGAAGATGATGCACAGATTTTTAAAATTTTCCATTTTTACTCTGTAATTTTCTTTTCCATTCCTTTAAGCCGATTTTCAAAGGGTAGGATTATCCCAATGACCTTTTTTTACTATTTACTTGCCAAGATGTTCTGTCGGGAATCCTGTTACAAACAAAGTCATCGTGATTTTAGAATGAAAACTACATCATAAGATATTGAGTTTTAGTTTTACTCACACGATGCATATATCATTGTTGCACTAATCCTGCCCCGTCTGCTTGGGTGGTAAGAATCTGATGATGTTAATCATGGCATTTTTGGTTAATGATGGCAGCATTGTGGTTAGAGTAGCCACCGTCAGTGGGAATAGAGTTTAACGGAAGAAAGCTGATAGAAAAAACCTTTACAATAATATATTTCAATGTACTGCTCATTCTATTATTCACTGTTTGCACAGCTATTTCTTAGAAGATTGCTTCATAATTTATTAAAGAGGGGCTTCGGGACTTACTTAAGAGACCCCACTCAACAGTTCTATTTACATTTGATCATTAAAATTATGTAACGCTGATATTGTAAGCAGTCTCAATTGATCTATTTTACAAATAAAATGAAGTAATCTTGTGTAATTTCATCAGGCCAGCGGTATTGTAGTATGGCGCATGTCAATGTGGATTTCCGAAATTCAATTTACCGTCTATATTTGTCCCGGGAAATTAGTTTATTCTTCTGCATACGTCATTAACATTTCTTCTTTTTATCTATTTCCTAAAGGTATAGAAATAAATACATACAGAGTAAAAGGCAGAGAAATCTGGACTGGAGGAACTCTTCTAGGAATGAGGAACAGTGTACATTTCTGTTGAATAAGGGTAGAATGAATTCTACAAAGAGTACAAAGGGAAGTAGAAAAGCGCTTTACGTTTCTATCCATACTTTGATCTGGTGCTAATAGGGTTGTTCACATTTGTAAAGTGAGAAAAACAAAGCTTTACATTTTGGTGTCTAGTTGAGAAGTTAAATTCGTGATCTTGTATGAGACAATGATGGCACAACTTGCGCAATAGGATTACAGGATATCAAGGAGATTATGGGCTTATCTTTAACAATCGAATACGAGGTGAAAACTAACGTCACAGAGTTGCACCCCTTAACAGTTTCCACTAACTTTTCACGCCCATGTAACAATTTTTCTCTCTTAGAGCACCATATGGACATGTATTTTAAATTGGTGTTGAGGTATGTATTTAATCGTAAAACTCTTCTTATTTGATATAGAGAAATGTTATAAATACCACTAACTTGTTTACGAAGGAAAGGGATCATTTCTTCGTTTTCACTTCGAAAAGTTCCAGATTTTTTTCTTGAATGCATGTCTCTCTGCTGATCCCTGGTCTCAATAAATTTTCATCAAGTTAATCTCTCAACGCTGACGTGTCTAATATGATTTTTGTACCCACACGTTTTCCTATAAGAAGTTTCTTAATGAAATCAGTGGAGAAACTTAAACAGTTCTTTTTTTGCTTGCCTGAAATAAAGTCAACTTGTTTGTAACAACTCTAATTTCTCACCAAGTGGCCAGAAACCTCAGGGAGTCTCAGGAATTGGTATAAATACCTCTGGGGGAACTGATTTCTCCTCACAGTGCCCTGTTGGGTATTCACAAAACAAAGTAAGCTGATCACTAGAGAGAAAGTTAACCCTTCTTGTGTTTCTTCAGACAAATGAGCTAGTTCAAAGTGAAATAGATAATTTTGTTTCTGTTGAATTTACTTGATTTCTGGATTTTTAAGAAATTATTTAGAAACTGTGAAAACTGCAAAAATGAATATTTTGTTAGCATTTTTGACGTTTGCAGGGATATCCTGCGCCCACGGTAAAGCATTTTTTTCTAGTCGGAAGGAAATATAAAAAAGTGTTAAAATAGTTTGGAAAAGTTTTTTTTTCGTTACACAAAAGAAAGTTTTTTACTCGTAAATTTCCATTTCTTCTTGATTTCTTAGGTCAGCAAAGTGAGAAAGGAAACTCAATAATTCCTTTTCCCCGAGTTGGTCGAGCAAACGGTGGAATGTCCCCAGGTCTAATTCCCTTCCCTAGGATAGGCCGTGATGGAAGTAGGAAAAAGATTTTTTCTTCAATTGCTTTGGAATTATCTCTTCTTGTGTTGAAAAGGAAAGAACTTAATTTTTTAAAGAGCATCCGGTGTTCTCCCCCTTGTAGGTTTTCATGAAGTGAAGCGTCAACTCATCCCATTTCCTCGAGTTGGGAAGCGAGTGCCCATGCCATTCCCCATGTACATGGATCCCTATTACGCAGAGTATGAGGCTCAGTATGCCCCATGGTATGATAGTGTGGCAGATGGGATGTTATCAGCATCACTCTCCACCACCTCTGACAAAGACGATAACAACCTCGAAGTTGATAAGAAGAATGCCGCAACCCCTAACGCAGGCGGTGGCATGTGGTTTGGACCACGACTTGGGAAGAGGAAGAAGCGCTCCATTGAGGAATCCTCTGTAGAACACTCCAGAGACACTTTAGACACAAGAACTCTTGTCAAAATTTTACACAATTTTAATTGGGCAATTGTCCCTATCAGAGGTACATCTCCATCAATTTAACCTCCAAAAAAACATGAACATTCATTACTCCTCCAACATATCATTATTAAGCCACACTCAAGTAGAAAAGTAGTACGATACATATTATAAGGCCTCTACTATACTTTATCATATCAAATATGTAGTAGCCCTTTTCACTTTGCATGATTTAAACTCACCTAAAATATCTATTTTCCTTCGAATTTTGTTTTTGTAAAAAAGAGAGAAGAACTTTCACTCCAAGATTAGGACGAAGTTCCGGGGAAATCTCTGTGCATACTCGAGCTCAGCCTTTGACTCCAAGGTAAATACACTTTTCTTTCGTCTCTCTCTAGCTCTTTTAAAAAATATTGATCATTGTTTACTCAGTCGTATAAAGGTGGATGGCGGGTGGTGTGCCTTCCATATAATCTTTACTATCAGTTCACATATCAAACATTGCATGGTTTTTGCGCCAAGTCCATTAATGATGTGTACTCAACCCAGGGAAAATAATATTGCTTTATGTAGGTTAGGCAGATCTCGGGAAATGGTTTCAACAGAGCTTGACGATGAAGACACTCCTACACGCTATGCGAGAAATGAAGAGCACACTGTACACACAAAGAGTACACAGCAACCACCACTTGACGTGAGTGGTCCACCGTTCTCCCCAAGACTTGGTCGTGCAGATCATTACTCACCCAGGCTTGGTCGATCAGGAGATGACCATGAGTAACCATTTTATTGCCTAAATTTTCAAAGAAAATGTTAATGCCTAATTTAAACAAATTCGCAGAGATGTGCTTTAAGGATAATAAGAATACCTACTTATACTATGCAAACCGCACACTCTGCACAAAAATAATACAATTCATTAACTTTGATCAACTTTATTTAACCGATACCTCCATTTTAAAATATGAAGCACATAGCGTGTACTAGTAAAATTAGTTTTCTTGGAGAGATCGATCGTAAAAGCCAGTAAATACACTTACCTGTAAATTATGTAGAAAACTATGTAGTTTCAAAATTTTAAATCTTTTATGAAAGTTGATACTTAATTAGTATAAACCTATCAACGTAAACTATATGTATACAATTCCTAGAATTTAGATGTTATCCAATAATTGAAGATAAGTAATTCAGTTATTCCTGCCCCTAGAAAATGTTTTAGAAAAGTTCATAAACCTGACTCTATTTAAGCCTAAGGTCGCATTAATCACCTCCACATGCACTATAAGAAACTGGTATGACTGAGTTCAAACTTACTTTATTCAATCAATCCATGTCATACTTACAGAGTGTAAAAGCATGAAGGTCATAATAAAAGAGGAATATTCTCTCTTGTTGAGATTTGCATTAAAATTCAATGAAAGTTTTATTGCTTTACTATCAATGCCACTTACTTATAAAAACTTTCCTGGTGCTTGTGCCTGGACAAGTTTGCAACAAATCAAATTAAAATCATAAAATCATCTTTTATCGTCTTTGATCTATGGTTTGAAATTAATCTGCGTGTGGTCTCATATCAAATATTATACTTTTTGTACATAATACTGCTGAATAATAATGCAAGAGATCTTTTCAAGTTTTCATTATTTACTTTTCGAGGTTTCCAAAATGCACTGCGGTGAAAATCAGTCTTTTTGGTGCATACATACACTTTACTCTTTCTGCCCTCAGATTTCTCGGTTAGACAAAAGATGACACGCTATACTTTTTTACAAACAAGAACCAAAAGAAAAAACTTAACGAGTAATGCTGTGGATAGAACTTGAAACTAAACTCCGAAAAAATTCAAATTACCAGATGTAAGCATGCTGTGGGTTAAACTGCCGACAAAGCAATCATGAATCATTAAGCAAAGTTTTCTTTGGCTTCTGAAACCATAAACAAAAATACTTACAAATATCAAATGTAATTACAGTTCAATTGTGGTCAGTAGTTTTTTCATTTTATTTATCGATTAGACCGGAGCTATAGACATGACATGACGCAATGTTTTTAGACCAAAACTAGTCAGCAAATGTGAGTCATGTCAATTGTGCTGTGGCAATAGTTATTCATCATCTTAGAATTTTTTACCAGAGAAAAAGACTCCCTTCCTTTATTGATACAGTTAAACGTTTGAGCTTGAAGAGAATGGAGAAGTAGTCAGGCCACACCAACTAACTTTTCTTATCACTGGGCTTCATTTTGCATGACCTCGTCCTAAAATGTAAGTGCACGTCCTGCAAAAAAAAAACTAGTAAGAGACCTTGAGAAAAGTGAGCAAAAAAGCCTCCGTTTCATCTAAAGACGACAGTGAGGACAACAATTGTTTAAATTACAACTTGCTGCATCACATCTCTACACTTAAAGTTAACCAATAGGTTAGCTAAACCTTTTTTCTGAAGGAATGAACGAATGTACATAAGTACGTACATTCATCATCATCATCGTCATCAAAGGGAAGAGTAAAGAAAGAGACAGTAGTAGTAGCAGCATCGACTAAAGAAAGCAAGCAGAAATATAGCATGATCATAAGCACACACTCATAACAGCCAAAGCTCTGTAACACAATAAACGTAGACAAAAGCAAAACGAGGAAAATACGACGAATAGTAATAGTCAAGTCAATTTATGGCCCATTAAATACAAACGGCAAATGGGAACGGGAGGATTTTGTCTGAAGACATGAAAAAGAAGAAAATAGGGAAAAGAAGAAAAAAAGGAATAAGTCTACACAGAAAAGAAGAAAATGGATAGGTAGAAAAGACAGCAAGTCAAATGGATTGTTTCTTGTGTGCCTAACACAATCGTTCGTTTTTACTTTCATTTAAACTATCATTCTTCCCCTATAAAAGTCTCTTATATTTTCATCTCAAGTTTCCAAACATGAAACTATTCCGAATAATACGGCGCACATTATTGCATTACCATAAACAAAAACCCCTCCATTTCCGAAAAGATTTTTTTTTCCCGAGAAAGAAAATATGTATAGGCAAAGGTAAACTGTAGATAAAAACTGTGAATTTTACAGAAAATGAACAATCCTTTCTGTTCTTGATTTTGACTGACTGAGGTGCATGGACCAGACAAAAGCGAAACCAAAGAGAAAAAAAGAAGTAAGAAATGGCTGATCAATGGTGATTGTGATTGCAAATGGATACCATGTGAANGCATTACCATAAACAAAAACCCCTCCATTTCCGAAAAGATTTTTTTTTCCCGAGAAAGAAAATATGTATAGGCAAAGGTAAACTGTAGATAAAAACTGTGAATTTTATAGAAAATGAACAATCCTTTCTCTTCTCGATTTTGACTGACTGAGGTGCATGGACCAGACAAAAGCGAAACCAAAGAGAAAAAAAAGAAGTAAGAAATGGCTGATCAATGGTGATTGTGATTGCAAATGGATACCATGTGAAATAATAGTAATAATAATAATGTTCATTCACGATTCAAGCACTGATTCGATTTTCCTCTATTTTGAATAAGACAATTTTCCTCGGGAAAAGGAGAAGAGTAAATACGGTTTTATTTTACATGAATACATATGAGGTCGGAGAAAATCGTAGGTAATGTCTTGAGCTAAAAGAGAGAAAGAGAGAGCGATAGAGAANCCAAAGAGAAAAAAAAGAAGTAAGAAATGGCTGATCAATGGTGATTGTGATTGCAAATGGATACCATGTGAAATAATAGTAATAATAATAATGTTCATTCAAAGGAAAATACATAAAAGTTACACCACCACTACCATCACCACATACAATAACAAAACCACGATTCAAGCACTGATTCGATTTTCCTCTATTTTGAATAAGACAATTTTCCTCGGGAAAAGGAGAAGAGTAAATACGGTTTTATTTTACATGAATACATATGAGGTCGGAGAAAATCGTAGGTAATGTCTTGAGCTAAAAGAGAGAGAGAGAGAGCGATAGAGAAAGAGGGAAAAAAACTCGAAAAGAAGAAAATCGGTAAAGTGATACAATTACATGTTTGTTGTTTTCTTTTCCCCCTCTCCATCCATTCTCCGTGGGAGGAAGTTCTCCATAAGACTCCTTTTCCTTTTTTGCGTGACATGATTATGGAGGCAGCAGAGAGGGAGCAGCGGATGAACGAATGTGATATAGCAATCAGAATGGAGTCAATCCTGTTTCCGCATATTATGTATGAATTTGTATCTGTGCGAAATCATTCCATTATAATGGATTCTATTGTTCCGGTTCCATTTCTCCTTCACAGTGCATTGCATAGGCACATTCTGCATATATCTACGTACACTTTTATGTGAATCCATCTGAATGAATAAATGTGATGTACATATATGCGATTCAATATGCTTTGAGTTTCCTCAATATTTCTCTAAAAATGTGAAAAAATATGCGAAATTGTAATATAAATACAAATGGAAAAAGTACAAGTTGCTTGTCTTAGTCGAATAGACAAATGTACATTTTATGCTTTATTGCTACTTTTACTGAAAGAGAAGTGGAGAGCGAAGGAACCGCACGCATAGGCATAAAACATTGCTATTGTAAATGTGGAAAAGTTTCATTTTCTTGCTGCCCTTTCATATATAAAACACCGGATCACTGGGGTTCTATGCTCTGCTACTCAAAGTTATTTGAAAAAGCGACCAAATTCACCAAAACAGTATGGGCTCCTCTGTGTGACTCTCAATTTTTCTCTTTTCCCCTTTCCCTGCTCTCTCTCTCAACTTCCCCTCCTATTCCTTCACCAAAAACACACACAAAAAAGGTGTTGGAAGGAGCGTATAAATTTCACATTGTAGCTGTAAAATCTTCATGCAAACGAATTAGGAACGATCATTTATCATGAAGAAACTACTATTTCAACCACCATCACAGTTTGAAACATGCATTTTGCTGGATAATATGCTTTATTGAAATTGAAACTGCGTCTCGCCACTCAGCTCACGTATAATATTTTATCTCAACTGCTAATAAAAACAATTTCAAACTTCTACTTACATACTTGTTACTTATAATTGACTAAAATATTTACAACAACCTTTTATTACGAACGCCTCCGCTCCAGAGAAAATGAGTAAATGGCAAATAGGTTTTTGCGTCTCATCTTCATTACCCGAATCATATCGTACATGCTTGAAATCGTAAAATGTCAAAATGCCATGAAAACAGCAAACCACTCTTCTTTTCTCCAATATCCTCTGGACAAAAAAAAAATTTGCTCATGTAGCGAACATCGTTTACATGAATGTGTGTAGGTGGGCTATTTCCCAAATCCATTTGCAAAAGCAAAAGAAAAAAAAAAGTTGTGAGTGCGAGGGAGGAAAAATGTAATATGCCGGTTGTCTTCTTACCTCTTCTACTCCCACTCCTACAGCTTCGTTGAGCCATTCTGTAGCTGCTTAATAATTTAGTTTCATCTCTTTTACCAACCAAACCGTGTGCTTTTCATTGGCATTGGTAAAGTTCAAAAGCGAACCAACGCAACGTGTGTGTGTGCCTTGTTTGTCTGAAAGGAAGGAAGGAAGAAAGAAGATGTATGTATGTATGTCTATGTTTTGGTGGATGTGCTCCCTACTAACTGGCTGCTTTTCTTAATATTTGCTCCCTTTCTCTTTCTACACAAGGCAACTCGAGAGAAGAAAAACAGAATCAGTTTTTTTCCTTTCTCGTTTTCTATCGCAGCTGTGGAATCTTTTCCAGTTTTCGAGGTTTACTTAAAGGAAATTGGTGTAAGCCAATGTTGTAATGTTTTTGTATTTTGTTAAGGATTTAGAAGAAAATATATTGCACTTTCTGTTCCGCTTTGAGTTCTTCTTTTACATTTCATTCTTTCTTCCAAACTAAATGTCCTATGACGAGTAATGTTTTCGGAAAAAGTTTTTTATTCATACTCCTACATTATTAGTTTTACTAAATTTTTTCTTAGGTTGAAAGTTTCAATGTAAGTAGATCTGCTTTTAGATTAAATTACATATTATTTACATGCTATGTCTATATTTTATGATTTTTAGTGATAGTGGTTAGAATGAGTCTTTGAAATCAAGAATTACTTTCTTGGAAAATGTTGGATTCTGGTTGATTGTTTTTTTTTACTTTGAACCTGTATCAAAACACCAATAAATATTTCCGTATTTTTTATTTGTAAAAGTGGTTTAGCAATACCATATCAATGCAATGGCTTTTGTAATTTGACGCTACGTAATTTCATTTTAATATTTAGCTATTTCTGTGTAGTGCCTGATTTTCAATTCCGAAAATGTGGTTTGATGCTTGCGCTTTCATAAATAAAATATGCTTAATAAGCATGGCATTAATTTATCCGTAACAAGAATTAATTTATAGCAAATGGAAAGCAACATAAAACATCATTATATTTTATGAATGACTTTTTTGCTATTTAGTCAATTTGCAATAAACTTTCCTTTTGATAAGTAATGCTGAATCACACTTCGTAGCAGAAAGGCAAGATTGTACTTTCTTTATCAGTCATTGGCATTTTACCTGTACAAGTAGACGCATTTTGTCAACTTTTTAAACATAAACTTTACCCATCTTTAAACTTTTCTTTTGTAACGTCTGTTAAAAAATTATCAAATTTCAGCTTCATTTTTATTCAGCCGTATAATATCATATTCTTGAGTAATTCTTTCACTTTTATCTTTCACATTTTTCAATAGTGTTTATTTAGATTGTGCAATTTTTATCGTTTTATTTTTACTTCAAAGTAAAGGAAATACAGAGCGTATACTTTTGTGGGTTAAAGCGCAATAATTCCATTCCATGGATCATCATCACATCCTTTTCT
>JAHZMX010000248.1:0-33710 GCA_027743895.1 Seira musarum
CGGGACACAACTTCAGAATTCTTATTGTACATGTTAGGATGTTTGTATTTGATGATAATGGGAACAACATCACTTGTTATTATAGGCGGCTATAATATTCTTCCGATGCCAATCTTTTTCATTGTTGTTACAACAATGGTCCTCAGCATATTTGGCGCTGGTTTTGTTGCAGCTATATCTATTCGACAACATAATTTTTCCAGTCGTTTATTGAGAAATTGGAAATACTGGAATCCCTCATGTCATGATAGGATTGTAAGGTTGTTGAGACGCAGAGTGCAAGCACTTCGTACGATCTCGTGTTACTTTGGGAGCTATCATACAATAGATTTTGAGACAGAAAGCATTTACTGGGAGTCGCTTCTGGATAGGACAACCACTTTATGCTTATTCCTACAAGGGTATTAAAGAAGAATAAAGCTGTTAAAACAGCGATAAGGACGAAGCTGAAAAAAGGGTTAAAATGAGGCGGTTGTTCTCAGAATACTGGTTTAATTTCTCTAAAGTTCCAAAGTTCTTTTCATTTGGACCCCGTAAACCTTCATATGAAGTCATGACAACAAGCATGCATTGAAAGAGTTTGAAATGACCTGTCGAATGAGATGTCACAAGCTACGATGCATAAATAATGGTCTGCTATTAACGACTATGTCAAGATTAGAATTAGATCGGCATTTTTAATAATAAATTTGAAGAAAGTTTTATTTATAATGAAGAATAATCATGACGACAAATTTATTAACAGCAACTAATTTTAATTGCTATAATCAGTACATCCATCACATTTACAGTACTCATCCCCGGAGCCACAGTAACCGGAGTTACTGCAGCAGTGATAATCCTTAGACATGGGATTACAAGTTGCTGGTCTTCCATTTACCTGAGCCTCTTGACCACACTTTCCTGCATCCGGTCCACTATCAATCCACGTCTTCTCCGGATAGTGAAAGTCCGGATTCTCTTTGAAGTTTACACATCCTTCACAATTGCAAAATTCTGGAGTGTTACCACAATACCCGGCACCTGAGCAGCAGTACGTGTTACTATCGGGATTGCAAATTGCAAAATCACCATTCTGCAATGGTCGACCATCATAGCCACACTGGGGCTTGCCAGGTTCGAAATCATCCAAAGTGTGCCATCTGACTGGACCAGAAGGCTTTATTGGTTCGTCGAGGATTTTCTCGGGATTTGTGTAGTAGTCAACGCACCCATCGCACTTGCAAAAGTTATCTCCACTTCCGCAGTAGCCACTTGCGGAACAGCATGCGTAACCAGGATCTTCGGGATCACAGACGGGGTAGTAACCATTGAATAAGGGAGCGGATCTTCCACACATTCCTGCCTTCTTTTCATCATCCAGCAATGTCCACCATCTTTGTTCCTGGATTGGAGGACATTTGTAGTCGGAGGGGATGCCACTTGTAGCACCTGAGCAAAGGGCTTCCGAGCTTGCAACCCGAAGTAAACTGTTCTGGTCATCGTCCAAGTCCACAGCCCAGATCATCACACCCCCGAAATTTTTTGAAGACGCGTATTTTACTTTCTCTGCAATTGATCGCGTATCTTCATACCCCATTAAAAATCCTGCAGAATTTGTTAAATAGGGTGTTTGCGTTTTCTCATGAAATGCGAATGTGTAAGAGTTGTCTCCAAGATATCTGGCGAGAATGTTCCTCCACGGTTCAAAGCCCCCATCAAACTTTCCTGCTGCATTCGGCTCAGCTTTGCGCCAGACAGGATCATCACTCACTGGAGTACCACTGTGATTCCAAAATCTTCCGTAAAATCCCAAGCCCATGGTAATCTTCTGCGGATTGTTGATTCTAAGAAAGCAATAGTATTGGAATTTTTTATTTTCGCCGCGGCTTATGGCTTCATAAAATAGCTTCCGTTTACCTGCACGAGTAGTACTTTAGAGTGTAATCCACATTCGTTTTTCCTGAGTATCCCTGAGGAGCTCCATAATACAATGGGGCATGCGGACCAGTGTAAGCTCCCCATTTGGAATCCCAAGCCCCATTGTAGTCGTATGTCATTACATTAATCCAATCCACAATCTCAGCAATCTGGGGCAGATCAAAACCGTCGTCCAATACCCACGAACCTGCTGCCCCAGCAATAGTCAGTGAGTACGGTGACCCACGCCCAATTTGTCTCTGATGGTCATCCAAAGCTGACCTGATTGCCCTCAAGAAATTTAAATAATTCGGACGGTCTTCTTTGACGCCTTCATTTGCCCCTCCAGTAACAGGATATTCCCAGTCGACATCAATCCCATCTAAATTGAAATAGTCTAGGATTTCTATTCCAGTTCTAATAAAGTTTTGAGTCATCCCTGGGTTTCCCGCTGTGGCTGAAAAATACTGAGAGTTTGCCCAACCGCCAACAGCAAATATTGTTCGTAATCTGTTTCCGGAACTTTCTTTCATTGATTTAATCTCATAGAGATGAAGATATGATTTTTTTGTGTCCACATTTATATCATTAGAATTATCCGGATCTGCGGAACCTACTGCAAGTGTTCCGTCTGATCTCATTTGAATGAATGCAAATATAACGTGAGTCAAATAAGAAGCGGCTGCTCTGCTAAATGGGACGTCACTCCAAACCGGTAATATAGCCCACAACTCGTTTCCCACATGATGGAGGTGCACCAGACTCACTTTGCGGAATCACTTGTTTCGGTGCTTGACCAACCCTTGCCCTAGCTTCCTCAAATCGTTCTCCGTAAAATCTAGCCTCCCAAAACTGCTTAAGCGAATCATCCGCTCTGACGGGGAAGTTGATTGATGGGGCATTTATGCAATTAAAGAGGGCGTGAACACCCCCAACGACATGAGTAGGGAAAAAGAGTGCAGCATCTTGCCAAAGATCGGATACGCTTAGACCGGTCAGTGTCTCAATTTCACTTTGATCCCGAACATACCCGGGAAATATCTCACGCCATCTTGTAGTCTGTTCTTGGGCGTTGTTGGCGGCAACGAGGTTATTGTTATGCCAGAATCCACCGACCGTAACCACACCTGAATCCGTTCTTGTACAAACGAGTTTCCAGAAGCAACTTGGAAATGTATTGTCGATGCATACACCCGTTATCACATAACCATTGGCGCATTTCTCCGCCTGGGATTATTTCACTAAATGATTCGCGCACAAGTTCTTCTAACGTTTCCCACGGTTGTTGATTTGTCCAACTGTCCTGAGGAGCGAGGTTGACATACATTGCGTTTGCTTGCGCAGCATCCCTCCGATACCGGATATCAGCATTGGGTGCCAAATGTCCCTTATCATAACCAGTCCTCAAGTAGTCACCACTACGTAATTGATTCTGATCAATTTGGGCGTCAGTGCAATGATATTTGGTAAAACCTGGGGCCCTCTGAAACGCCACGTGAGCATTTCTTTCACCAAAATGGTAAACAGAGAAGAATGGGATACGCAACCCGATGTTATACACCGTGCCATAGTACAAATCATCGTTACAATCTTTAACAGTTATCATGGGCATTTGAACACCTCCCCAGGTTGGGGCAGCTGCTAGTGTGCACTGTGTTTGGTCCTTGCATCTAGATGGATCTGGATCCCAAAAATGATTATGGGTGTTGGAGCATCTACACAGGGGACCTGGTGTTGGGGGGTCGTCTTGCCAGTCGTATCCAACACGGCAACACATGGGACATCTATTTCCAACCGCAGTTGGAATACAGTTCTGTTGGGGGTTTGGAAGTAGGTCTCTAGGATCAGTCTCAAGTTGACCCGATCCTCGTAACTGAAANCACCTCCCCAGGTTGGGGCAGCTGCTAGTGTGCACTGTGTTTGGTCCTTGCATCTAGATGGATCTGGATCCCAAAAATGATTATGGGTGTTGGAGCATCTACACAGGGGACCTGGTGTTGGGGGGTCGTCTTGCCAGTCGTATCCAACACGGCAACACATGGGACATCTATTTCCAACCGCAGTTGGAATACAGTTCTGTTGGGGGTTTGGAAGTAGGTCTCTAGGATCAGTCTCAAGTTGACCCGATCCTCGTAACTGAAATTGAATGAAGCGTCAAAACTTTAATAAAGTAATCAGTTATATATCTCACCTAATGAGTACCTGAGGCTGCGTAAAACAGAAACAGGTGGAAGCAGCCTTCGGTTTCAAAAATAAGTTTAGAATCGACCGGGTTCTGTTACAAGCAATTTCACACGGTTCCTCTTCCTCCTCCTTTTCTTTGCAGGATTCCCGTACTCCAATTAGGCATAGTCCTTTGTCAAAAATAAAATCTCTTTCGTTGGATATCAGCCCTCTGCAACGAAAAATAATTTTTCTAAGCCCCAAAAAGAGTAGTTCATTTTCTTTAAAACATGTTATACCCGGAGAACCATCCAGAAGCGCCCCCAGCAATTCCTCCCACAATGAAACCACCGGGACCAGCAGTTACAAATCCGCCTACGGCTCCCACAAATGTCCCAACTGCTGTGGTGAATACACGATCTACCGTGTGAATTGCATCTTTAACAAATTTCAGGAAACCAGATTCTCCCCATCTTGGTCTGCTCGTATCTGTATCAAGATCATATTTCAGCAAAGATTTCAACGCAATTCTGCGAGCTTCAGGGGTGGAATTCCCTTGTCCTTCAAAGTTGCTTCCATGTGGTTCTCCAGGAGCATTATTTCCTGCAGGAATTTCCTCCCATGTGTTGTTCAACGTGTCAACTTGAAGCTTTTGATTTATATCGTCCCATCTCATTGTTTGTTTTGGAAAGCATCTGTAAAGGGACTGCTGGTCTTCGTGTTGGGTGTATCTAAAATCTCTGACTGAAAATGAGCAACTTTCAAAATTTGGCCTAAATTTGAAAAAAAAACGGGCAGCAAGGCATAATTGCGTATTACCTTTTGTAAAAACCTGTACGGACATAACTCCAGTTGCGTTGCTTTCATGAAATATTTTTGTAAGATCACGAATTTCCGAAAATGTGTAGAATGAACAGTTCCCTTCTGGTCTTTGAATAGCTACACCTGAGCAATTATTCATTTCCAAACACTTCCCTAAACATAAATTTCCCCTAGTGACTATATCTCCATCTTGACTTGGACGGGATTCGTTTAATCCAGGAAGCCAGAAACTTTCGTACGAGTAAAATGGAAGGTATGTGGTTGGAACTGTTTTAGAGAAAGTTGTGAGCTCATGATTGGAAGAGGTTTTCCAAATCTCCAATTTCACAGAATCGTCGTAGATTCTACATGTTCCAGAGGAATTGTCAAATGAGTAGAAACAGCATTGACTGGACCGAAATGCAAGGTCATGACATCCTGTCAGTGAAACAGGTGAAACTTGTTCAATTGCTTCAGACAAAGTTGAAGTTTTTCGATAGTTTGGTAATCTCCGGAATAAAGTGTTATTGCGAGGAACAAGCTTGTAAAACGAGTTCGTCGTCTGCGAAGGAGGATCATCCTCATACCAAAGGTCATCGTAGTATTCATACATGTGGCAGTCAACCGTGCCATCAGTGTTACCCACAGTTGTCGCAAGTTGACATGAATCTTGCAAATGGCAATCCATCAGACAGGACTCGATACTGTCGGTGGAATACGCTGTAGGCGATTCTTTCTCCTGATCAAATTGAAAACGCATAAAAAATTTGCAATTCTTGGAAATTCTTTGAACTCACCTGGAACACCGGACCAAGATTTCCAAACCTCCATAATGAATCGCTCCGAACTGTAGAAATGTGTTGAATTGCGACAAGAGGTGACATCAGGTTCAGTACTTCTATTGCTCCCTTGACATACATGCTGCAATTTTGAGTTAACCTGTTGAACACTGCGAATGAGCATCCTTGAACTGTTGCGCATTCCACTGTACAGTTAATGAAATTCTCGGACTTTGCAGTTCTTAATGGAGTATCCCCAGGGATTAGATTTTTTGTGATGACCCATTCATCCAGAAACACTGTTTTTGGGGGAATACGCGAATACAGAGAGGAACCCGTGTCATTCCTGATATCATTGAATTTTAACGAGTCGTAAAGTCTACAAATTGAATTGGCATGATTGACTGTGTAAGCAACACAATGTACTTCGGTGCTTAAAATGCATTTTTCAAAACACTCCTTCTCATTTGTATTCTGATATGTATCTCTTGGCACAATGGATTCGTTGACAGATTTGTTGTAGATTTTGATGTAGTCAATCCAAGAACAATTGGTACAACTTAGGTTAGACGTCATGTTACATCTTAATTGCTCTGCTTCTTGTTCCCTGTAGAATGGGTCTGATTTCCGGAGGTCGCTGTCATTTACATTATCGTCCTCTTCTGGGGCGTCAATTTCAACCTGCTCAGATGTTGTTGACTCTACTGTAGCAGTAGTGGTAGTGCTGGTTGTAGCAGGTGGTGTGGTGGTAATGGAAGTTGTTGGCGTCATTGTTGTAGTAGGCTAAGGCGTGTTTAATAATTACGAGAACAATGATTCTACCGTGAAAATATTTTATTTAAAGGCATTTTCTGGTTTAACTTATTGCAAAAAAAATCCTACCGGTGTAAGCAAATCAGGACTGATAGGAAAATCACTAAAACGGGGTTAAACGGGTTACATCTACAAACCTCAATTTACGTTTAAAAAATTTCTATCAGATTCGGAATAGATATAATACTGCATTCAATGAAAATGAATGATATTTATTCCCCATCCACCTTAAATTTCCAGGAAAGTGTTGCAAACCCTGTCCAAAACAAGACAATCCCCAACATGCATTGAAATTTCCCACCAATGGCAGTGCAATATTTAGTCCATTTATTGTACATTGTCAAATGAAATTTCCCTAATTTGGACAATTATCCCATTCTCCAGAAGAAGAAAAACACTTTCCATTGGGAATAAAATGTTTCAAAAGTGAAAAAAGTTTCATTCCTGTTTAAAGTATTAAAGAACGTGTTCTCATATTTATATAACACACCTTAGTACCCACTGATGACGATGTCGTGGTTTTAGAGGATTGTTCTTCAGCGGCGGTACTTTTTGCAGTGGTTGTTGTGGTCCTAGCTGTCGTTGACGGTTGCTTCCCCGTGGTAACCGGCACGGGTGGAGAAGTTGGTTTAGCTGTACTCGTTGTAGTCGTTTCTACAGGACATGTCATTCCAGGAAATTGGATTGGAAAACAGATTTGCCTGTTTTCATTCCCTTCCTCAACTTCAACAGAAGACACATCTTCGGTAGTCTTGACATGTTTTGTAGCAGCTACGAGATACACTAGAATAAGCGCTGTTAATTTCTTGAACTCCATTTAATTTTCTGGTTCATGTAGTGTTGTTATTGTGACTGACGATGAGTATGATTAAAAATAATCTGATTCCAATTTCCAAAGACTTTGACTTTTCAACGCGCATGATTCTGAGCAAATTATGATTGTGGAGCAGTTGCCATTCAGTTGTCAATCAAATTGTGATGCAATTGGATGCTTATTTTAACTTCTGACGGTTTGCATCAGTGAAAATCAATCAAAATTTAATGATGCTAAAAATGGGTCATGGCACAGTCTAGGTATGAATCTGAACTCCATCCATCCATAACCAAAACACATTTTCGCAAGCATGCGCATATGATAAAAAACGGTAACAGTAGCGGAATTAAGCAGTAGAAAATCAATTCATGTTCCACTACTGTCAAATGGCACCTTTGTGATGTGATCTCGTTTTGCATAGCCATATATATTTCATTCCGATATCAAGCTAAACACGTACAATTTCACAAAAATAGAAATGTGGACGTAGATGTTAGGATGCACATTTTTGTGAGACTGGTAGACAAAACAGAATCATTTGAAATATTAACACAGACAATGCGAGCAGTAATCTGTTTTTGATGGAAGAATTTTTTTCATCAAATTTTGAGATTTCTGTTTGACAATCTGATTATGATTTCGCATAAACTGAACTCAATTTTGCAATCGTAGATCTCATTACTTGCTTTTTTGAATCTATTTTTTGTCTTGACGGATGTCGATTTTATTTATTTATAAATAATATTAGGAAGGATTACATAAGCATTGGATTACTTTTATGGAAATGTCTACTCCATTTTTTCTTTCGAACAAACAAACTTGATCACCCGTACAGCGCAGTCACCTCATTCTTGTTCTTATTGTTATGTCTACAACATAGGTTGTAGACACAATCGGTTGAATAAAAAATCCTTTTCCGACTACGAAAACTCCCGCATTCCAGTAATAACACAATTAATACACAAAATAAGAGTGCATAATGAACAATAAAAACAACGGAGATGTTATCATTCATTTTTAAAGCTTTCACAGAATTTGTTCGATGTCTTATGCTTTGTAATAAGTGTTTGTAGTTTATAATATGCTTCTCCCAACTTTTCCACTGTTTCGCCATACCGGACTCAAGGATTGCAGACAGTCTCCTAAAAATCCAATAATGAGGAAACGGAACATGCCTTACAAGCCAAGTGTGTCGTCGATGAAATAGAACCTCCTCACTCACTGACACAAACGAATCATCATTTGTTCCTGTGTCATTGACCTTAATATCACGTATCATACCTTTTAAAATCATTACGCTTTCTTTAACAACATTTGACCAACCAACGAAAGCAGTTAAATTGCAAAATTTTATGTAGTTGAGATAACCTTGTGGAATTCCTTGTGTCACTATAATATCCTTTAGCTCAAAATCCTTAAATTTATAAACCCTTTGATAAAGCTCTTTGTAAATAGAACTGTGATTGTAATGATCCGTTGTAAGATTTTCCTCAAGGCCATGTTTTTTAATTAATGTCCTCAACAAGGATCCATCCATCGCCCAATATTCAAAGCCGTCCTTGTCACTATCATTCTGGTGTATTCTTGATACCAGTTCAGAAAACTCGGATTCAGAGGACGAGGACTCATTCCATTGTTCAACGGCGGACATAAAAGCCATATCCATGTTAAAATCTTCAATTTGTTCGTCTCCAAGAAATTCCTCATATTGAGAGTATATTGTAAAGTTGAATTTAAGTAGTTCACTGAATCGTTGAAGAGGAATCGGAAGTATGGGTGAACAGAGGTCAGTGATATTTTGTCCTTTGTACGCATTGCTCAATACTACTCCCGTTAGGAGCCAAGAGATCACCAGAGGTAAACAAGATTTAGCAATTGATTCCGAGAATCCTTGTTCCAACAAAATTTTTATGGAAAGCAGATAATCTTCTTCCATCCTTCGCAGCCACAAACAAGTGACGATCGTAGCGGAAAGAAGCCATATCCATATTTCAATGTCGAAAGCAGAGAAATAGTGAATGATTGAAAGCTGTCCTGCTTTTACAACTCCACATGTGATGAACTGAAGACCCTCGTCTTCTATACCCACGAATCCCATTGAATCAAATCCGAATGTTATTGAAGCAATTTTGTTTGAAGAAGTATTAATTTCCTTTAAATTAGGAAATATTTCCATGAGTAAAATCATGTCAGCAATCATCCACTCTTGGAAATCACGGAAACTCGGCGTTTTACTGACCACATTTTTCACGCGGTTCATTAAATTTTTAAACTCAGAATCATGTAAACTAGTGTGATGTAAAGAAAGAGAATAAGT
Organism: Seira musarum; assembly: GCA_027743895.1. Lineage (NCBI taxonomy): Eukaryota > Metazoa > Arthropoda > Collembola > Entomobryomorpha > Entomobryidae > Seira > Seira musarum. Next base: position 9,587 of record JAHZMX010000248.1, read on the forward strand.
TAGGTTGCTTTCATCTCCATTGTAGCCCAACTTGGCAAAGTACTTGGCTAAAGATACTGAACCCAACCAGTTCTGTTCACACTGCATTAGAAATTGATCATGTGGGAATGGCGTCATGTTTGTATCTCTCGAGGGCATAATTAAACTTTTGTTTTTCAAACTGAAAAGGAACCTAATGGGCTCATTGGCATACCTCGTTTCATCGTCAGGAACAAATAGGCCTTTATATGGGGCAACTCTATTTAAGATTTGTTGTGAAGCTGTAGCAAGGATTTGAAAACCATTGTGCTTAGGTAAAGTGTAGTACTCGTCTCTTGTCTCGTAAACATGGTAAAATCCGATAAGCCCGTTTACGGTTGCTTCGGGAGAAGATATGACGTCAAATTGATCCCACAAATGTTTTCCATAGAAATTGTCAAACACATCCGAACCGAAAGGGTAAAAGTATAGCTGTATGAAACAAAGCTGTCGGGCATTTACTTTTGCTTGTCGCGAGAAAGCGTAATTGTTTAAGTAACCTTTACGGGCGTAATGGTTTGTTGTATTCCAATTTTCAACTTCAATATAATAACGTTCCTGATCAAAGAAACCAAATTCGCCTTTAATTATAATATAGTTAGTTAAAATGTGTGGATGATAAATGGGCATTGGCCAATACATAATTGCTTTTTCATTGTAACTATAGTTATTCAAAATCTTCTTTTTATCTGTGTAATTAATTAAATGGATGATGCAAGACGCGAAAGGACACAAAACTGTGTTTAAGTCAACACCTATTTCGATATTATCACACCTCATCATTCTACCAGGATATAAAAAGAGAAGCGATATAAACAATGTCGTCATGGAGGAATTTTAGTTAAATCTGGATTTCAAAATGGTATAAATGAAGTTAACCTGCTCAAATTTTACTGAGTATTAGTTTTATTTAGTTGCTGCATCCGCCTTTGTATCCTTGAAAACATTGACAAACAAAATAGTGAATGCTTGCAATGTGCAGTTTCCTTGTACCTGAAGCTCTACACGTGGACAAAGGAAACCTTCCGGGTATTGGGTTTCTTCCTCAATTCCAATAATCTTTAAGGTAGTACTGTCCCAAAAAGTTTTACCACGTCTACAAGGCATCCTAAATTATATCAGCACCAAAAACAAGTTATTAAAGGTGAAGATATCAGTTTATAACCTAATGTACTTACGTCAAAAGCATCTTAGGCATTCGCGTGTGCGTTTTGCTCATCGTCGGATATTTGAATGCGATCACGTGCATAAGTTACAAGTTCTACAAATGACCAATAATGCCACATTGGAAATTAAGAGTACTCCCGATCGTTTGGTTGCACACAAAAAAATATTTGTCGATTGATTTTTAAATGCGTCACGCCACTTCAGACCTTACCTAAGTATGGCGCGTGAAGAGTGAAAAGACAGCTTTTGGTAGAACTTACTGGAATAATATTTCATTGTTTGGGATTTTGTAGGAGAAAATACCCGATATTCCAAAGGATTCAATTTTCCACAAGTAATGCTTCAGGTACAAGAAAACTGTTCGCATATATATGAAATATTTACAAATTTATTCTACTTGTGATAGTTTTTAAAGGAACAAAGATCGATGCAAGCATAAATTTTCATGCACGCGCTCATCAAAATCAAATAAATTTTTGACATCGCCAGCTTTGTTTAGTACTGAATTGCTTGAGTTAGGCAAGGCGTAGACTATAACTAAAACAGATAATCCTATAGGTTTGAGCTTGGAAACAGCATTTCCAAAACCAAAATTTACAATCCAAAATCTAAACTTCTACCATGACTCCATTCCTTTTATCACTTCTCTTTCTAAACCTTGTTAGATTGATTGAGAGTAATAGTAGAGAAATAGGTGTGGACCTAAATACAATTTTATGTCCTTTTGCATCTTGCATCATACATTTAATTCACTACACCGATAAAAATAATGTATTGAATGCGGATATTTATGAGGAAAATGCTATAAAATATTGGCCATTGCCCCTCAGTCACCCACACATTTTAACAAACTACATTATAATTTAAGGTAAATTTATGTATTTTGGGCCGGAAAGTTATTACGTCGAAGTAGAGAATTGGAATACATCAAATCATTACATTTCTGACGGATATTTACAAAAGTACTCGTTCTCAAGACAAGCAAAAGTAAATGCCCGACAACTTTGCTTTATTCAATTATACTTTTTTCCCTTTGACTCGGAAGTATATGACGGATTCTATAGAAAATACTTGTGGGATCACTTTGACGTCATATCTCCTCCGCACCCAACTCCCAGTGGGATTGTCGGATTTTACCATGGTGTCGAAACAAGTTACGATTATTACACACTACCTAAGCATAACGGTTTCCAAATCCTTGCTACAGCGTCTAAAGATATTGTAAACAGTGTTGCCCCACTTGAAGGCCTATTTGTTCGTGACGATGAAACGAGATATGCGAATGAGCCCATTAGGTTTCTCTTTCATTTAAAAACACAAGGTTTAATTCTGTATTCGTCAGATGCAAACATGGCACCATTCTCCTTTGACCAATTTCTAATGCAATGCAACCAGGACAACAAAACTGGTTCTGTATTATTGACCAACTACTTTGACAAATTGAACTATACTGAAAATGAATTAAACTTGACCTATTCACTTTCCTTACATCACACGAGTTTACATGACTCTGAGTTTACAAGCGTGATAAGAAGCATGAGAAATGTGCTCAATAGGACACCAAATTTTCGTTATTTTCAAGAGTGGATGATTGCTGACGTGATTTTACTCATGGAAACATTTCCTAATTTAAAGGGAATTAATACGTCTTCAAACAAAATTGCTTCAATAACTTTCGGATTTGATTCAATGGGATTCATGGGTATAGAAGACGAGGGTCTGTAGTTCATCACATGTGGAGTTGTAAAATCAGGACAACTTTCAATCATTCACTATTTCTCTGCTTTTGATATTGAAATTTGGATATGGCTTTTTTCCGCAACTATCGTCACTTGTTTCATGCTACGAAGGTTGCAGGAAGATTGCCTGCTTTCGATTAAAATTTTATCGGAACAAGGATTTTCGGAATCAATTGCTAAACCGTGTTTCCCTCTGGTAATTTCTTGGCTCCTAACGGGAGTAGTGTTGAGCAATGCGTACAAAGGACAAAATATAACCGACCTCAGTTCGCCAATTCTTTCGATTCCACTCCAGCGATTTAATGAGCTCCTTAAATTCAACTTTACTATATATTCCCAATACGAGGAATTCATCGGAGAGAAAGGTATGCAACGTTATAGCATCCTTCAATCTATGATAGGGGCCATTTTTTATCCAATCGAGTCGCCAATGAATTTATTCAACACCAATTATTTCCAGAACTGGGCCAGTCAGGGATCCTTGTTGAAAAAGCTTATTAAAAAATATGGACTTGAGGAAAACACCACGGATGATTACGGATACATTTATAAGGAAATTTATGAAACGGTTTATGACTACCAGGATTTTGAGCTGAAAGATATTATTGTAGAGCAAGGAATTCCTCGAGGTTATCTCAATTACATAAAATTTTGTAATCACACGGCTTTTGTGAGTTAGTCAAATGTTGTTAAGGAGAGTGTTATGATTTTAAAAGGTATGGTACGTGATATTAAAGCCAATGACACAGACACAAATGATGATTCGTTTGTGTCAGTAAGTGAGGAAGTTTTATTTCATCGTCGACCCACTTGGCTTGTAAGGCATGTTCCATTCCCCCATCATTGGATTTTTAGGAGACTAAATGTTGTCTTGGAGTCTGGTATTGCGAAACAATGGAAAAGTTGGGAGAAGCATGTAAAAAGTTACAAAAGTTTATTGCAAAGCGTAAGACATCGAACAAACTCTGTGAAAGCGTTAAAAATGAATGATAACATCTCCGTTGCTTTCATCGTTCATTTTGCACTCTTATTTTGTGTTTTTTATGGTGTTCCTACTAGAAAGCAGGCTGTCTTGCCGTTTGAAAAGGACCTGCATTGTTAATGTCACCAAATGTGTCAAGAAAAGGCTTTTGTTTAATTTATTTAGTAAATCTAAGACAAAAAATAACCCTAAGATTGAAACAGATTCATGAAACTGAGATCTGATAAGGGGAGGGGGCAAATTATTCCATCCAACTGCTTATTCTTAGGAGTATGCGTACATCTCACCGTTATTATTTTAAATATCCAACTGACTGTTTACGTTTTATTTTCCACGGAAAAGACTCGACCATTTTTTACCGCACAAGTTGCCTGTAAACATACCCATCAGGGAGAGATAAAATTAAATTGAGTTTAAGAAACGATTGTGATGATATTTCAAAATCTTTAAAATAAGCAGTATTTATTAAATACTGCTGTACATCAGCGAACTTGAAACCTGTAAAATTCTGTGATCATCGAAGCCCGTCTCGCTAGGAACTCTTAAATAATTTCAATCTCAGCTAATTTGATACGGACCAACGAGAAATTTGGTTGCATTGGTTATTTGCAATGGCCAATAGAATTTTACACAATTTAAACTCTAGTGAACACTTTTAGTAAACACTAAATTTTGGATTGTGTCAGATTCGTGGAAGATAAATATGTGAACCGTGATAGTCAATAAGCGAAACACGAACACCGATTCATTAATATTAAAACTGAATCAATTATTATGATTATGCTAGAAAATAAATTCCTTGTCAAAAGTGTCTGAATAACACTTGATGGGAGTTAACAAGTAGCGACATCGCAATGTTCTGATATTTGCTTTCAAGTATATTCCAGAAAAACTGCTTCTGCTGAAACAGTTACGCGTATTAAACATTATGATTTGGGGAAATTAAGAATATAACCTTTCTGGTTGTAGTGACAGGTTTTGATATAAATACCATTGATTCTAAACTGTCACTAACTGGTATTACCAGTATTTGCATATTATCATAAGCATTTCTCCTTACAAGGTGTTACCCAGGACAGCGGTTGGAAGAACTGAGATTTCTTCCCGTCAGATTTGCCATACCATATATTAGGGTGGGCTAGATGGACACATTTTATAACAAAGCTTTTCCGTTAAACATTTAATCTTCCTTTTGAAATTTGAGATTTGTTTAACTTACTTTTACACTATCAGGTTATGTTATAAATTATTTACGAGGGCAATGTTTAGATTTTGTCTTGCAAGTGGTTTAAAAGTTGTCATGTACTAATCCTCTTTACGAACGGTTACACATTCTGTACATTATCATTTGGGAAAATTACCAAATAATTTAGCTGTGGTAGTAACAGTGACAGGTTTCATATATTATTGATTGCAATCTAATCCGTATGAATTGTTAATGTGTCAACCGAACTGTCATTAGCTGAGACACTAAATTCGTGTTCTTCTTTTCAGATATGTATTTTGTCTGTGGCTTATTTCTCCTTAGTTCTGTAATGTAGTGTTGTGCATATTTTCTATAATAATTAAATCTTCACAGAATTTCAAAATGTCGGGGACACAGAAACTATATTTAAGTGTTTTACTAATCGCTTTTGCATCTACACAAAACAGTGTAAAACAAATCAGATAACACACGATTTCTTATATAAAAACATGGCACAAAGAAATCAGATTTATTGTTCAAAATAATTAATTTGGGTATGGTATGCCCCTTTAATGGTGTGCGGGAAAGAAAGGCAAGTGTCAAGTATAATTTGGGCCAAATTCATTGCTTTTCGAATTCCGTGTCCAAACTTTACCGGACGTTTTCAAAATTATAATTGTGTAAAAATGCGTAAAACTGAAGACGGAAACCATGGAAGCGTTCTTCCAATTCCTTTAAAAATACATAAGAATGGCGCTTTCTTTCCCGGCCTACCTTTCATATGGGATAGGAAAGAATCGAAACTTTATGCTCGGGAATCACAAAGATGGAAAGTTTCCATAACATATTCAATCACATTTGCTCTACTGAGCATTTATTCAGTTCGTCATTTTTCAAGGAATCATGAAGTCGTCAAAATGGTTTATTCTTACACTCTCCTCTGTTATACCTTCTTTGGTGGAGTGTTGTTCGCTTTGATTGTAAAAAACTCGAATGAAGCTGCAGCCTTCTTCAATGGATGTCGAGACATTGAGATAACTTTCGCCAGAAAAGGTAAAAATCCTAAAAACTGTTCATTAAAATTTGAGATTTTATATTTGGTATTTCCCATTGCAGGAATAAAACTGAACGGGAGTAGCATCCTGCCCGTACTTGTGAAAGGGTTTCTCATTTCCTCCAGAATTGTTCCTTTGATCTATGCACTAGGCGCATTTGTAATGCCGTGTTTCCCAGTCAATTATTTTGCTGCTGTGTTACCGTCTTGTTGCGCAATGACAAAGAATAATTCAAATTGGTTTCTAGAATATTCCATTTCAACTTTGGCTTCATGGATTTCATATGGAATCAGCTTCAATGCTGGATTTACTGCAACGACTCATGTACTCGTTGGCTTCCTGTTCCAGATATCCGCTCTGGATGGATTCAAAAGGTTTGAAAATATAAAATTTAAACGGTTTTATAAGTAAAATTGCCAGGTGTAACCTGTATGCTTCCATATCCAGGTCAATCGAATCACGTGAAAGGCATAACGTCATGCTCATTTATCGCCAACTACAAATCTTGAATGGATTATTCAACATTTCCCATAAGGGCGTTCTCATATACGCTTTGACGGGAGTAACAGTTGCAGACACGGCATTTGCATGTGTTTTTGTTCGAGCACCATCCTCCGCATTGCCACCGATGATTAGAGTTGTGTTGTTTGCAATTCTCCTTCAAATGGTGTGGATGCAGTTGGTTGTGTATGGATATGCTGGAGGAATTCATGCTGCTTCAAAAGCTCATTTGAGAGAGGCTCTCTCAATCCCGGGGTTATTCAAGGATCCCTTGGCGAGGAGAGGATTGCGATCCTGTCAACCTCTGAAAATTGTTTTTGGAGAAAGTAATTATTTTGAAAAGAATACATCGCAAAAATGTTTTGATTTCTCTATGGAGCGCTTTGTTGATCTACTTCTTATGGAAAGACAAGGGCAGCGGCATAGTAGCGCATAAAAATATTTTTTTTAAATAAAATTTTATTCAAGTGGGAGAAAGGCAATGAGATTTGAATTCAATTTCAATACCGTGTCCATTTTTTTGAGACCTTTCTCTCCGCGGAATCAACAAATCTTTTATTTTTTTCTGGTCAAAAACTGTCATTTAATTCCTATAGTTTTCCTGATAAACTACATTAATTTATTGCATAATGTGTTTCGTACATTATCATTTGAGGAAATTACTGAACATTCCCAGTTCTTCAAATTTCCCTGATCATAATCAATTTTCAAGCACTTTCTTTATATTTGACACGCCAAATTCGTGTCTTCTTGTTTCTAGGGCATTTTGTATCATTAAAGTTATGCTAGTGGAGTTGCATGCGTGGACGTTATTTTGACAAGATCTACAATAACTAATTATCTAAATAAAGCTGTGAAAGCAATTGCTAAATAAAAAATAAATAAATAAAACTGAGTGCTTTGCTCAAACTTTCTTTAGAAAAATATAATCTACTGAATTTCATGACGCGTGAAACCATTCCGTTGCTTAATGGCGGTATTTTCATGTTAGCTTTTGCCAATTTTTACCTGAATCGGGGACATTTTAAAACATAGTTTTCCCATTCCATTTGTATACCATGTAACATGAATTGCCTTGAAATGAGGATCATTCATCAATAAATTCTAAAAGAATAGTATTAAGAACCTACGAACGAGCCCACTGCTTTCAAAATGCTATAAAGTAAAAACTTTTTATAAATTTATTCGCCATAATTTTAAAGAAAACCTTAAGAAATTACGTCCTGAATAATTTCAAAAAAAAAATTATATGATAGGCCAATCACCTCTACGACATTGATTCAATTTGTGCTTGAATATTATTCTGATTGATGTGGAAATACGTACTGAGTAATTTCAGAAAATATTTTTTTATGATTGGCCAATCGCTGGTGCATGATTGATTCAATTTGTGCTTAAATATACTTCTGATTACTTTAGAAATACGTTCTGAGTAATTTCAGGAAATATTTTTTTTATTATTGGCCAATCATTGGTGAATCTCTCATTAGCAAATTTCCCCATGTTAACCTTATGGAGAAAGAATTTTCATTTTGACGACGAAAAAAAAGAATCTAGAAAAAATGACCAAAATCATAGACATATATCACTACGTTCATAGGTTAATAAACACATCACACTTCATGCAAAAGAAAGGATATGAAATAACAAAGATGCACGCATGCATAATATCAAGTCCAGAGACAAAGAACCGAGTAGGCATGTAAAGCATGAAGCTTCTATGAAAGTGGAGAAAGTACGCGAAAAATGTAAGCATTTCTCTTCCTCCTCAGCTGGAGAAAGTAACGGTGCGGGGAGTCATGATGAAAGCATAGAAAGTGCTGAAAAACAGCGGTGGCTCATGTTTATTTGATGAGAGCAGAGTAATAACAAAAAATACACTTTACAGAAACACAAAAAATAACACGCGACAGGTGAAAGCCCTATACTTCACATATTTGAAAAAGTTCTTGGAAAAAATGAATTCCTCTTTGAACTTTAATCGACCATGTTATTTCCTTGTATTTTTGTGTACAAGTGAAAGTGAATATGTGAAAGTTGGATCATATTTTTTATTATCTGTGTTCAAGCTCATTTCGAAGTTTGATTTTTTCTTCTTGGGATCGTGATCACTTTCACAGTTTTTTTTTTCCTTTAAAAGTGTGCCACAATTTCAAACTCGTTACAAGTTCATTAAGGAATTAAATTGATTAATAAATATTCTTGGAGGACTTTCGATTCCAGCAAATGTGGATATTTTTTTACTTGAGTTGAGGTGACTAGTCAAACAGGAAATCAATGAGCTTTTTAGCATTTACTTCCTCGGTGAAAGTAAATGATTGTCCACGCATCAGTGACGAGATGGAGAATGATAAGAGTAATACCACTACAAGCACAACTAGATTAACAAGTGAAGAAGTTGGAGGAGCTCCAGTTATACCTGATTCGTTACCTGATGGCTGGAAAGAAGGCAAAAAGGTCAGAATATTTTGATCATGGTTTCCCTGAGCATTTGCAAAAGAAAATGTTCAAATTATTAATACCAGTACCCTCTAATTTTTTTGCTAGGATGGAGACGAAAACGTGAGAAATTTCGAATCCCCTGAGGAAGTTTCTGTTGTTGCTGCTGAGGGGGATAATGTTAATGGAACTGGTGCTAACGCCAACTACGGTTGCTCTATTGCACCCGATCAGAGTAGTTCAGAACCCCAAAGAAAGAACAAAAGGATTGATATTCTTCCGGAAGTTTTGCCTTGCGCTCGAGTTGCTCGTGGGTATGATTATAGATTAACTTGAATTATTTCATTTTCATAATTACAATCATGCTGGTTGAGATCAATTTTGAAAGGAAAAAAATATGTTGCGGATTGAAATATCAGGTACGTATTTTGATCGAAAGATTGAAAACTGAGAGCAAGCTCGTGTTCCATTTTAGTGATGATTGAAATTGTTCCTTAAAAATTCAGAATTCATTCCAAATATCAACCAAGTTTCACTAGGAAGGATAATTTTTTTTTTGAAACATCAAGACGCCTTATCAACAAGAAACTGATAAGCTTGTATGTAGGTATAACCATAAAAATTATTATTAATACGAGGGCCGCACAACCGGGGGCGCAATGTATCCCCTGAAATTGAGACTCATCATTAGTAGAACAGGAAGTCGTATAATAAGTAATAGAAATGTACTCTCGTGTTCTTCACCAATCCGCGGCCCCTGCTTTCAATGCATCGAATGCTGCTGCTTTCCTTTTACGTAATGAGTTTTGGAGTGTGAAATATAGCCATATCCCAAGTGTCGTGCTGCTTTGTTTCTCCGTTTTGCATCTATTTCGATCATAGCTTTGCCTGTGTTTCGAGAAAAATTACGCAATACATACGACGACTAGCTTGTCTTTCGTTTTTTTGTCTATGACGAAATGTTTGAAAGGATTACCACACTTTCTTTTTTGTGAAATATTTCACTTTCAACCACTGTTTAGCTGTATATAGATAGGGGTTTTAAATTTATGTTTTGTAATTTATGCAATGGCAGTCAAGTCACAATGAATGTTTCCCATTATTTCCAGAAGTTTGCATTGAATGAAACTAAATACTCAATTATGCATATTTTTGGTTTGCCATGTGAAATTCCATTGAGCAAAATGCAATTCACTCTTGCAAACCTGTATTGAAAATACTAAAAAAACGCTAAATATTTACTTGGCCTAACTCTATTTCGGCTTGGTATTTTATTTCATTTTTCCTACTCACTTTCTCGTATTTTTACCTTTGTGAAATATGAAATTGTTAGTTTCGTTCACTTTTTGAGAACCACAGCCAAGCCACTGTCAGTTTAGACTCATCCTATACCTTGACGGCGCCTATGGCATTCATCATAGTTGGCAGTGTTCAGTCAAGTACCTACAGTATTAAACAGATTTGTTTTTTTTCGCCCTATTCTTTTCTAGTCGATGGTTTCATCCAAATATCTCTGGAGTGGAGGCGGAGACATTACTAATGGAACAAGGGAATGAAGGTAGCTTCCTCGTTCGTCCCTCTAGTTCCTCACCAGGAGATTTTACATTATCTGTCGCAAGACGGGGTACAGTCACGCACGTGAAAATTCAAAGTACAGGTAAATGAGCATTTCCATTAAATATAAATATTTGTATTCATAGTTCCACATATAATACCTCTTTTGGTCTAGGTGATTTCTATGATTTGCACGGAGGAGAAAAATTCGCAACTCTTCATGAACTCATACAATATTACACAGAAAATCGAGTAAGTTTCAACAAGCGACATTCAAAAAATGTATAATTTTAAATTGACTGAAAGGTTAGAAGTGTGAAGGATTTATTTTAATGAATAGGGCCAACTGAGAGAAAGAAACGGAGAAGCTATCGAGCTCCTCCATCCACTTTACAGTGCGGATGCGGATCCAACTCATGAGAGATGGTTTCATGGCGACCTCGGAGGGAAAGAAGCAGAAAAGGTACATTCTAGTGAAAGCATGGAAAATTCGTTTAGGTATTCTCAACTGCGTCATTGTCATGTCATTACAACTTTTTTTAGATGCTTTTGAGCAAGGCAAAACCGGGTTCATTCCTAGTCCGGGAATCACAGTCCAACCCTGGCCATTATGTATTATCCGTTCGTACTGGTGATACTGTAACTCATGTAAAAATTCGATGTCAGGTGAGTTGAAAGATTAACACAACCATAATTAATCATTACACTTCGAAATTTAATATTTTTAAAAATTTTTTTGCAGGCTGGCAAATATGCTATAAGCGGTGGAGGGGAATATAAATCTGGTGAGTAGACTCTACAGTTTAGATGTGTCTGTCTGTCCGTCCGATTGTTAACTTTTCACCATTTACAACTCCTGGGTCCGCTATCAGCTACGTAATAATAACTTTATTTTTTTCAATCCCGTAGGTCACGTGTGGTGCTTAAAAACCCATGGCCTCATGATTACATTAACGCTAATTATATTCGAGTGAGTTCATAAATACTTATGATAAAATCAGTGAAATTTTTGCCTTTAAGTATTTTTGGATTTTAAAAAATTCTAGCCTGACGAAGATGTTTTTGAAGGAAGTCAAAAGTGCTACATTGCCACTCAGGGTTGCTTACCATGTACTGTCGCCGACTTTTGGTACATGGTTTGGCAAGAAAATTCGCGGGTCATTGTGATGACAACGAAAGAATATGAACGGCGAAAGGTGAGATATTAATTCACTAAAAAGTAAAAAACGAATATAAAAATACGGACATTTTTTTTCAGAGCAAATGTGCCCACTATTGGCCTGACCCAGGAAAGGACATGGATGTAGAAGGAATGAAATTGATTTCTTTGAAAGAAGCCACAAATTCAGATTTTATTCTTCGAGAATTCAACATGAAATACCAGGACGAAGAAAGGACCATCTATCAATTTCATTTTAATGTGAGTAACCCGAGCATAAAAAATAGTCGGAATTTTCGGGATTTTTTTAAATTATTTTTTTAATAGGCATGGCCCGATCATGGTGTCCCAGATGACCCCGGATGTGTCCTGAATTTTTTATATGAAGTAAACACACGTCAAGAAAGCCTGGAAAATGCTGGACCAATTATTGTTCACTGCTCAGCAGGAATTGGACGAACTGGAACGTTCATTGTCATTGATCTCATTATTGATCAGGTAATCCTGGTATTTAATTGCAATTAAAAGTATTTCTAGAAAAAAATAATTGGTAATTAGTGGACTGATTGCACTTGAATAGGTTCGAAGATGTGGCGTACATGCAGAGATTGATGTCACAAGATCAATACAAATGGTTCGCTCCCAAAGGTCTGGAATGGTCCAAACTGAAGCTCAGTATCAATTCGTTTATTTAGCATTGCTACATTATATCGATACCTCTTCGCAGCGGTTGCTGGCCCAACAGGTAAGCTACTTTTAGTTTAATTTTCAAAAAAGTATAGTTTTATGGTCTCGTAATTAAGGTTTTCTCTATTGAACATAGAAATGCTTAAAACTCGGACGTGAGTACAGCAACATTAAATGGGGTGAAGGTCGGGATCAGGATCTACCAAAAGTGAAAGATGCTTTAAGGCTCGCTTCCATCTCCATGACTTCCTTGGTTCAACCCGGAAACAATTAGTCATCTTTTAAAAATATTGTCCGCATGTGGATCAAGATAAATCCCTATTATAAAATAAGCTAGAGAAAATTAAACAAATTACCTTACGACTTATATGAACAGTCACGTCTTTCTTTACAGGGTTTTTGGTTTAAGATAAGGATGAATTTACCAAAAGAAACAATGTGCCAAACAAAATATCAAATTTAAAATTCCATTTTTGACAAGATCAGATTCTAACGGTTTATTTTCCCGGTCACAATTTACATAAGTAATTAAAAATTACAAAATCAATTTCTATGAAATAGGATGAAAGAACTTATTATTTCGTTCAAAATTCTTGATCTCACCGTTTTTATCTATGAAACTAATGAGCAGTTAATTTATAGTGATTTTAATACATACTCCCGACATCAAAAATTGTTTTATTTACAGAAACCAAACTAAAACTACTAGATAACCTAACCATTGTAAGTGAAATGTGAAAATAATTATAATTATTACTACATATTTATTGAATTTACGTTAGTGAAGTGTTTGTTAGTATAAGCTTGGTCATCATTTTTAGACGGTGATGTAAATGTAAATCAGGATGGTTATCATGGTACCTGGTCTGTTGAAACGCACTGGGATTAGGTTTAGGAAATCTAAAGTATATAATTATTCTGAAACAACGGAAAATTGTGTTTTTGTTGGTGCTCTAGTCAAAGTGGTGAACGGGTGTCCAGAAGGAACAAAAAAATGCATATAATGTTTGCTGCAGTTATCAATTTATGATAAATGCAATACTGACGCAGGGCTTGAAGGCCATTGACAAAGACAAAATCTACAATCAAAATCGTTTGTCACAATTCATAAATTAAGGAAAATTATGTAAATGAGTGCAGAAGTCACTAGTTGAAGGTGTAAATGAATGACATTTCACATGTTTTTTTTCCTTTTTGAGAAATAAAAATTAAGCATAAAATACGTTTTGATTCCAGAAGCGAATTATTATATGGTTACGTGAGTGGGAATCTAATTTCTTTTGGTTCAATTTTTTGTGCAAAAACTGCGCATAACTGGTCGAAACCAGTGTATTCTTTACAACACAACAAGCAGACTAAAACTACTTCAGGGGAAACATTTGTACAGTATACAAGATTTTGAAAGTCTGTCTTAGCCCTAACGGAAACTTTTTCTAATGATAGAGTCACTACTTTTTGTCGAAGGCAGTCTTTGAATTCTTTGTTAATTGTTATACTCACCTTTTGGAATTCAAGATCGCTTAAGCCTTTCCAAATTCGTGTAGATAAATTTTTAAAGACTAATTGTCCTCCCATTTCGATTAACATTTGAAAAAATGTTGTTAATGCAATACGGTCTTCTTCTTCCTGAGATGCGTAGTACGGCCTTCGTGTTGCCTCTCTCAAAATCAACGCAGATATGGCCTGGGAAGCGACACTCTGATTAATGGAAAGTTGTTCTTTTATGTCAGCTAGACATGATAAGGTCCTATAACTCACTCCGTTGAAAATCCAGAATGACAAGGGAAAGTATCCTGCACGATTTTTGATGTCGAACCGAGCTCCTTTACTGGTGAGTAGGGATACGCATTCGCAAATATTTTCATTTCCCGCCCGAAGTGAATGAAGTGGGGTGTCACCATATCGATCAGGAACGTTAATATCATCGGCTTGATCTAGCAAAAATTTTAATGTCGGAAGATCCCCAGAGTTTGTAATGAAGTGGAATATAGTTTTGCCGAGCTTATTTCTATATTTTACATTCAGGCCAGTGTCATGCTGTATTAGTTTCTGAATGATTTCCAATTTTTGATGATTTCTTATTGCGTGGAATAGGACAGAGTCTCCTAAACAATCCAAGGCGGTAATGTCGGCACCCTTTGAAAACAGGAGATCAAGGACGTCAATGCTCAAGTATTTAGTATTCATAGCCATATGAAGGGGTGTCAAGCCCATGATTGATTTGTCGTTTATTAGTGTGAATCCCATTTTAAAAAGCCACTGCAGGACACTAGCTTTGTCTTTAAATCTGGAAACCATTAAAATAATCCAAGAAAACAAAGTGAGCAGCGTTTCCTCGTTTTATGGTGCAATTTATATTTGCGCCATATTTCAAAATTTTTTCAGCGAATTCAAAATTTTCTGTTTCCAACGCAGTGAATATCAAAGTTCGATCGTAACAATTTATACAGTTAAAATCGGACCCTACTGATTTGAAAAGGTTAAGAATTTCATCGTCCACTTTGTCTTGGAACTTATACACCGCGAGATGTAGTGGGGTATACCCTTGTTCGTTCTTCGAATTAACCAAATTACGATTAAATCCATTGTCCAGCGCCCAGATCACTGTGTCCAGATATAATTTTAGATCTCCCGTAATTGAGTGTAGCACGCTTCCATGTTTGGTGGAAATTGCGTTGATGTTGGCTCCTAGACTTACAAGCTTTTTGAGATGGGATAGATGGGCTCCATAAAAGAGTAGAGGAGTCATGTTATAATTGAATTTTTCCTCCAACCAATTCAGATTATGGCGTTTAGATTCCTCATGCAATAATTCTAAGATCTCCGTTTTATTTTCTACTATCTCAACGCTGTCAATGGCACTATGGTATACGCATAAATGCATTAGGTATTTCACATTATGAATGCAATTTTCGTACTTCTGAAGCAAATCTTGAACGGCAAAGCAATTCCCTTTAAACACGGCAACGTGAAGAGGGGTGCAATTGGGTATCCAGGGATATTCGTATTCGATAGATGCAGAGGATTTAAAAGGTTCGTGGGACATTGGGCTACTTGGGTCTTGGTCATAAATAAGCGAACTAACGTGATAGAAGAATTCTTCAAATTTGTATTGGTCAATCCGCCTGTTCATTACGTTTGGATTTGGTTCTGGTGTCTCCGGAAGGTATTTCTGGTGGTTCAGGTCGGTAAGAAAGAAATCGATTACTTTCCTTATCAGAGCATCCGAATTTGAATGCAAGATAGTTAAATGGGGAAGAAGTTTCAAAAACTTTTCCCATAGAATGCTGTTTGTCCATGCGTCTTTATCGAACTCTTCAATAATGTCTTTGATAACATCAAAACAGTTCACGAGGTCGTTACAGCAACACGCGTTTAGTGAAGCACATAAGCCTTCGATTTTCATTTGATATGATTTCAAATTATTTGAAATAAGTTTGTGGTCAATGAAACCGTACTCACGAAAATTTCTGAGGTGCTCATCAAGAAAGTAGGCCATGACAGGATAATTTAGCCTGAAGTATTTTGGAAACGGTCGGTAATTCTCCGAATTTAAAATTGGCTGGATTAGCTTTAACCCATCTCCTCCTAAAAGTTTCCCGAAAATGAAGTCCATACTGACTCCGCAACGTCCAATAGTTTCGCATAGAAATTTTGTGAAGAAATACTCAGCAAAGGTCCGGTGAATGAATCTAGGTTCGTTGGCATTAGGGTTGTTCTCAATCAACCCAATTGAGTACATTACTGCGTCACTTGTTTCATTACTTAAAGCAAGAAACTTTTTAAAGCGTTCCTCCCAATCCGGAAATAGCAATCTAATTGAAGCCAGTACATGAGCATTGAAATAAGATTGCTTTTTAAGTTTTCTTTCCCTCCTGTCCCGGTTGGCATTCGGGCTTGTCTTTTCGTGATCATTGAAGGTCTGCTTTAGCTTCTGAAACTTAAAGTGAATCAAATTTTCGTACATGTCAAAGATGGTATTAAATTCCAATTGGAAATCAAAGGAACCCTCTATTTCTGAAGCTCTTTTTGCATCTTCGGCAAGTACTTCTGCAAGCATGTAGCATTGCAAAGGTACTCCAGCAATTTCTCGATTTTTGTCCGTCAGTCGTTCTTGCAAGCTTTTCAAACATTTCTGCGAAAAGTTATGTAACGATTCTCCAGATGTTGCTCGATATTCTTCGTTTTTGTGATTTTCCCAGAACTTCTCGAAGAACTCAATTTGGTTGGACTCGTCGAAGGGAAGTATTTCATATGAAATGGTTTTCAAAATATATTCTAGGTCAAGTTTAAAATGAGGTCTGGTTGCGACAAAGAGCCTGACGTTCTTCAGAGATTTTGCGTATCTTAAAAATGCATCCGCAATGTGCATTTTGTCATGTATCACCTCATCATATCCATCCAGAAAGAGGTCAAAGTTAAGGGACTCACTTTTGAGCATTTGTTCTAACAAAAAGGTCAAATCAGGTAAATTGCATGCGTACGTTACGACGGCTTTGATTGCAGAATCCTTCGAGTCGATTTGAATGCCTTGTTGTACTAGCAGCGGAAGCTCAATGAACAACACGATATTGTCTGGACAGGAAATTTTAATTTGGGTTGCTATATTCATCAACAAGAGGGACTTGCCCATACCAGCAGTGTCACCGATACAAGTTGAGCTAGGTCTAGGAGAAGTTTGGGTCAACTTGATAAACTCTTCTTCTTTTAAAGTAATTGCTTCATTTTCGAAAAATCTTTTAATGTCGCCAAATTTGCAATTTGACTTGACCCAAAAGTAAGAATCATCTTTCATGTGAATTACATGGACTGCTTTCGTTGTGTTTTTACATATCCAGTCGTAGTCTTTATCGTACTCCAATATTATAAAACGCGCATTGATTGTCTTTTTCTTGATTTGCTTGCCTGATTTCTCCACTGCTTCTTTACCAGCGACTTTCCCAAGCTCAGCGATACTTGCTTCTTTCACTAGGAAAATGAAATCCTTCGTCATTGGATCGGTGAAGAAACTCAGTTTTAATTTCGTCCTTTGTGACATGGTCCTTGTAATGTAGTATACAGGCTTCTCAGATGCAGTTGCACTCTTTTTTATGAGTTCAACTGGCTCGCCTTTGTTCTGCATATCTGCAAGCTTTCTGCACATCAAGTCGTACTGAGGATGTTGGGACGCAGGATTCTCAAGAAGTTTGTCGAGTTTATAAATTCTGCCTTGAACATTCAAGCCAAGTTCATCCACTTCTCTTGAAAACTTTTCGTGGAGTCTTTCTGGAATTTAGAGAAAAATTCACTAGCGGGACTTTAACGATCATACTTAATGGATTGTGTTGAGTAGATTAATACCTGCAATATCAACAATGTTCATGGAAGTGAGAACATCGTATAAAACCTTTAGTGTCGCACCTCGTCCTTTGGACGCCTTCCACATTTTTAAAATTTCATAGAGAGCCTCCTTCGCCTGCAAAGTTTCTTTATTCAATTTTTTTCTTATTTCGAACATTTGAGCATCAGTAAGCTCCAAGCTTCTTCCGAATGTTTCGATTGACTCAAGTAAAACCGCAAAGGACAGTGAATTTTTTGCCATTTCCGTTATCACTGCCTGTATCTGAAAATGACCTGTAAATAATAAAAAAATTTAAATGCGAAATTTGCAATTGCTATTTATGGACGTAGCCTGTTAATTGTAAACTACCTTCGCCAAATCTTATTTTATCCATCTTCACAAACTGTTTTGATGTAATATTTTTTAGAAAAAAAATCAAATCCAGTAGAGTTCAATCGTCTTTAAGCTGAGTTAACGAAGTGATAAATGATATTTATGAAGTGGTTTACAGTTGTACTGCAAATACAACGACGGACGAGGATTTGATACTATTTTATTGCAAAATCGCGTATCAACAGCAACAGCCTTATCGTTTGGAACTCGAAAAAGCACAAAGATTTGCCCATGCGAGTGTGATAAGCAAAAGTGGTCAGTAATGCGATAAAACAAATTTGCTTTTCCGTATTTATTCACACCGTCACACCTCGATTGTAATGAATCAAGTTTGTGAATAAATACTGTTGTTATTTTAACGATATTATTATGAGATATTATTTCAAAATGTTCCATGTCTACGGTGTAATATGCCCAAGTTTTTGGGCAACCGTTGTGACAATAAAAACCTATTATTATTATCGCGATTCGTGAACCTAATCATGTTTCAGATAGGCATTTCAGATAAACACATTCATTAAATATGAGTGCCCATTATTATCAGAACCAAGTTTTCTACTGTTTTTCTTTGAATCAGAGGATTTGAAAAACTCGGAGCTGGATAAAAAAACATGAAACATAATATTGAATAAATGCAGCAGTCGCAAGCTAACCGATGTAATTTAATTTGTGAGGGGAAATTAATAAAAAGAAAGAGTTTAGTTATTGCTACATAGTCATACATACATGCATGCACAGATATTATGAATTATAGTTCATATCTTATAAGTATAAGTATCTTCGAATTCGCTCTCACTCTCTCTCTTTGCTCTCTCATTGATGATGACGATGATGATGTTGCTGCTGCTGGTGGAGTTGAGGCTGCTGGGGCAGTCAAAGTGCTGAAGCTGCAGTAATGACCGCGACGACTCTCTCTCTAGCTGTGTGTTGTTTCTGTTGTCAATCTCATCGTGAGATTTGCACTCGCATGATGTTTGCAAAAACTGCAGAAAGTGCATTTTTATTGCACTTTGGTCTCATAATAATTATACATCGTAAATTATTGGGAATCGTAACACGGCAAAACTTTTTTGTCACAGTGAAGATATTGCACAAAAGACGCAAAAGTTTAAGTTTTAATTACGTAACATAACATTGGTTTCATAGGAAAAATTGTCTGGCATGGCGTCAAAGGCAGGTATGTTAGCGCAAATGCAGACCGTGTTCAGTGCAATTTATGTCGTACAAGTAGTAGTTGTTAGAGATTTTATTGTTCCAAACACACGTTAATACAACATGTCAAAAGAACTAACAAAATGTAACAATCTGATCGAAATTGACTACTCTTTTTTTGAGGTCGGTTGGTGTAATTTCGCCGTGAATGCAGCAAAAGTAAATAGACTGGTTTATTTTTCCTTGTGCGCTTATAAACCTCCATACCTTTACCTGACTTGCACTTTATACAAAAAAACATCAACCGCCTACAAAAAATGTGGTCAAATTCCGTCTGATCGACCCTTTTTTGTAAGTCACTTCAAACTCTATTTAACCTCTATTTCTTACAATATACAAATAAAAAATTGATGGTGACAATGTACTATATATTATCCTATCACTAATAAACTCTCAATATAATGAACAATTCGATATAATTACATACATGATCGAAAATAATATTACATCACGAAGCATCGGGATTTGTGTTTATCCTGATCTTTGTCTCTCCTGGTGTAGCCAGCATTTGGATTATAATTTGCATTCGTACGGCAGGAAAAATAGCAGAATCGAAACGTGCCTGCAAAGAAATACAATAGGATTTAGTCGACATCAATTAAAACCAAAATAAAAAAAATGGATAAAAACGTACAATGCAAATACACGTCGCATCTCACGCAGCGGATCCACTTGTCATCCTTTTTCTCCTTAAACTGGATATATTCAGTGCAATTTTCACAACCACTGTCGATGGTTTTCTCTACTGCAGCATTCGGAATTATATCCGAGCAGAGTATGCAAAACCTTGCGTAGCGCTGTCCATGTATCGGGAGCCCGGAAGAAAAATTTTCAGCTAAATAGATGGAAATTATTTGTTTTCTTGACTGTAAGTTGAAAATGTTCAAGCAGAGACAAAGAATGCTTTAGATAACTTACTACTCTGATGGCTGGTCCGCGCTTTTTCTTTACTGGTTGGCTTGCCAATGTAATACTTGTTTACACGGGCGCACATGTAGCAATACTTAAACAAACCTAAGAAAAGTCCCAGTCAATTAAATAAGATTTAAAAATAAACTAGAAAGCTAAACAGACCATATTAATGTTTTTTGTATGCTTCACGTATCTTACCATTTACGTAAACGTCGCATGTTAGGCAGTGTTTCCACAAACCTTCCGTGTCTTCGCAATATAATTTTTCCTCACTGCAGTTATCGCATTTCGTTATTTTCTCCAGAACAGCATTAGAAATAACTTCCCCACAGGATGTACAATACCGATTTAGGAGATTATTCGTCACCGGGACTTTATATCTCGGATCGCAAAATATTTCACTGGTGCTTTGGATGATGTCAATCGACTTTCTTGAGCGAAGTGTACTCGACTTGGGAACTGGAATTGGAGCTTGTGACGTCAATCCAGTTTTTTGTTTCAGATAGTTTTTTATGAACTCTCCTCTATTCCCTTTCTCGGCATATTGTAATAGATTCTTCCCATCTTTGTCAGTTACAAAAAAATCAATGCTTTTCAATTGAATTTGTTCTATGGTTTCTGGATCAATTTCTATTTGCTGAAATGCTTTGTGCAAGGGAGTGCAGCTGTTGCAATCCAACATTCGGAAAAGCTTGATGTAGTTCTTATCTTCAATTATAAATTTGACCAGGTCCTGGTACTGATAAAGAGGCATGTATGATGGAGCACGATGAAGAACTGATGATTTTTGCTTCGTGCAGATATCCCAGTTAGCCCCAAGTTGAAGTAAATGTTTTATAAGGTCGACGTGTACTCCATCCAGGAGTAATGGTACTGTGTCCTCTCTTGTGGATTGAACCGCCGCGTTAATTAAACTTTGATTTTCCTTTACCAGACTTTCAATAATACTTTTTCTGCAATCAATGACGTCATGGGGAAGGCCTACGCTTTCGTAAACCAGTAAATGCAGCAAAGGTCCGGATTTATAGCCTAGCTTAGTCTGCTTGAAGGTTTGATACAAAATTTTATCTGCTTTACAAACTACACAAGCCTCCAGAAACTTTTTGTTAGCTCCCTTTTGAACGGACAATTTGTTTGATACGTTCAGATTTAGAAAGTATATTAAATTTTTATTTTTAAAAGTGAACGTTGGCACAGAAAATTTATAATCCTCAACCTTCATTTCTACTGTTTGTTCCGTTACTTCAAAAACTTGATTGAACAATTTGTCCCAATCTAAGTTTGTTTGTTCGATTTTCTGGGCAACAAAATACCATCCCATGCAATCAAATTTAAATTTGTAGCGCCCGGATTGAACATCCAATATTTGCCGATTTCTTAAATTTTCGGCGTACCTTTCATTTATATCATTCATCATTCGAAGTGAATCAACGGGAAAATATATCCTCAAAGCTAATTCTTGGAGATAAACCTTTTCATTGTTGCTTAAGCCGTGCAAGCATTCTTTTAGAATGCTCATCAAATAGCTCGGATTGGATTCTAGCATGGCATTTAGATTTTCTGCTTTAAGAATTTGGTAGAATTTTTTGTTGTGCCTATCCACCGGATTGAATCCGTTGCATCTACTTAGATTTCCCATGAGACTAGAAACTAAGCTGTTGAGTTTGTCGTAGTCTTTTGTTTCGTCAACGTTTTTCACAGTGTAGAAATTGTTTACGTCTCCCTTTACGTTCTGAGCAACGACAATAAATCTACAATCCTCCTGATTAAGATCGTCTAAAAATTTCATATTAACATTTTTTTCCCTCACCACGTACTTTCCCGCAGGCCTGGTTAAGTAACAGTTTTTTAAGTCTTTAAGACCTTCAACGATTTCCAATACTCTCTGATGACATATATTTATATTGGATGCTTGCAGAACTAAGATATTGTGCCTAATTTCTTTGGACGTTTTATGCCCTTCATATTCTTCAACTATCTTCCATCTCAATTTTTCATATGATTCCTTTGAAATTTCCAACATGGCCAACAAAACGGACTCAAAGGACGTGTTACCTTCTAACACAGAGTGAGTCAGATTTTGTGTAGACATCTCCACTCCAACAGTGTCATTCTTCATGATTTCGAATGCTTTGTTAATGATTGCTTGTCGTGAGCTAGAAGAGTCGATAATGTTTTGCAAATCATTTTTAATAATGCGTGTTTGACTTGATGGTGGAATTTCTAGTTGCCCGCCTCTTGCAGTGAAATTGTAAAAGTGAACAACATAGTCTGTGTCGGTGGATTTGAGGTTTGGATTTAGCACGAGACAAGTTAAAAGTTTGCTTGCGTAGTGGTCTAACTTCAAGCCAGACTTTTCCATTTCGTTCACAATATTATATGAAATTCCTTGTCCATGCTCAAATCCTTCTACTAATGGTATGTTGCCAATATAATCTTGAACTTCAAGATTTGCATTGTTTTTGATTAAGTGCTCTTGAATAATTTCATTTTTGGAGGAATTTTGTTGCACGGCTAAATGAAGTGGAGTATTTCCCGCCCAATCTTGACCGCTTACGTCGAGTAAGCGTGAGTCAATAAAGTATTTAGAGGCTTCATGGTTACCAAAATATGCGGCATAGTGAAGCGCACTATGTTTGTGTGAGTTTAGATGTTCTACATCGCAACCAAAACGTTTAACTAAACTTTCAATAAATTTTTGACTTCTTCCTCCTCGAATAGCAGCAAATAATACAGAGTTTTTGTGCTTATCAAATGAATTAAAATCTACTCCACGTTCTTTAAATTGGGACAAAATCATTTCATCAACTTCAATATTTTCTACTGCCACGTGTAAAGCACTTTTTTGTAAGTAGTTGACATGTTTCCACAGATCAAATTTTGATTTTGTCAATGTCATAAATATTTTTGAGTACATGCTTGGGGTAACATGCTGTTGGTCATCTAACTTTCGGAACAACACATGAAGATACGAATCCTCTGTTCCCGATAGAACTTCGTTAGCAAGTTCTTCGTATTTCAGAACAATCTCAAGTAGTCTTGAGTGTATATGAGGCTGTACCCATGAAACTGTGTCTTCGTAGTAGTTTTCGCCCTTGAGATTTTCGAGTATTTGATTCAAGAGTTTTTCGATTATTTCCCGCTTCTGATCAATAATACTGTCAGAGTTGAGTATACTCTTACGAAGACAAAATCTGAGTACACGCTTCATTTCATGGACTTGATCTTTGTATTGTCCCAAAAGAAAGCTAAAAATGCTAGAATTTCCCCGAAAGCTTGCAACATGCAACGGGGTAATTGGAATGTTGTACGTAGAAGACAGTGGAAATATAGCTTTGGACAAGGATTTTTTCTCAGTTAATTCCATCAGGTCAACTACTTCCTTCACCATTGTAGGATTGCTTGAGTATTGAGAAGCTAGTAATACCATTAGCGGCCAAACTTGTTTGTCCTGCTCAGGGTTTCTTGCCCGCCCAAAAAAGGAAAAGAGTTCAGAAGCAAAAGAGAAACAATGACTGTAGTCGTTTGCACAACAAGCGCTCAGCGTTTTGTAGAGATTTACTGAAGGAGGTAAACTCATATTTGCAAGTACAGTGGGTGTGCTTCTAATGACGAAAGTTACTGTCCCGTTTGGTCAGGCCAAAAACAGGTCGGATTATTGGTTCCGGTGGCAAAAATATCAAACGGGACGACACATATTATGAAACTCATTATTTGCATTCAAATGTCCCATTTCTGCGTTTATTTAGTTGCTTGAATTCATTGCGAAAGGCTGCCGCACACAGAATATTAAAGGTATC